>CM022403.1:63097102-63139859 GCA_011833715.1 Carcinoscorpius rotundicauda | reverse complement strand
GAACCTGGACACTATCACTACACAGTAATAGATATGACTGAACCAGGACACTATCACTAGCACATTAATCTAGATATGACGGAACCTGGACACTATCACTACCTCAGTAACCTAGATATGACTGAACCTGGACACTATCACTACCACAGTAACCTAGATATGACTGAACCTGGACACTATCAATACCTCAGTAACCTAGATATGACGGAACCTGGACACTATCACTACCACAGTAACCTAGATATGACTGAACCTGGACACTATCACTACCACAGTAACCTAAATATGACTGAACCTGGACACTATCACTACCTCAGTAACCTAGATATGACTGAACCTGGACACTATCACTACCACAGTAACCTGGATATGACTGAACCTGGACACTATCACTACCACAGTAACCAGATATGACTGAACCTGGACACTATCAATAGCACAGTAACCTAGATATCACTGAACCTGGACACTATCACTACCACAGTAACCTAGATATGACTGAACCTGGACACTATCAATACCTCAGTAACCTAGATATGACGGAACCTGGACACTATCACTACCACAGTAACCTAGAGATGACTGAACCTGGACACTATCACTACCACAGTAACCTAAATATGACTGAACCTGGACACTATCACTACCACAGTAATAGATATGACTGAACCTGGACACTATCACTACCACAGTAACCTGGATATGACTGAACCTGGACACTATCACTACCTCAGTAACCTAGATATGACTGAACCTGGACACTATTACTACCACAGTAACCTAAATATGACTGAACCTGGACACTATCACTACCACAGTAACCTAGATATGACTGAACCTGGACACTATCACTAGCACAGTAACCTAGATATGACTGAACCTGGACACTATCACTAGCACAGTAACCTAGATATGACTGAACCTGGACACTATCACTATCACAGTAACCTAAATATGACTGAACCTGGACACTATCACTACCACAGTAACCTAAATATGACTGAACCTGGACATATCACTACCTCAGTAACCTGATATGACTGAACCACACTATCACTACCACAGTACCTAGATATGACTGAACCTGGACACTATCACTACCATAATAGATATGACTGAACCTGGACACTATCACTACCACAGTAACCAGATATGACTGAACCTGGACACTATCACTACCAAGTAACCTAGATATGACTGAACCTGGACACTATCACTACCTCAGTAACCTGATATGACTGAACCTGGACACTATCACTACCACAGTAACCTAGATATGACTGAACCTGGACACTACACTACCACAGTAACCTAAATGACTGAACCTGGACACTATCACTACCAGTAACCTAGATATGACTGAACCACACTATCACTACCACAGTAACCTAGATATTACTGAACCTGGACACTATCACTACCACAGTAACCTAGATATGACTGAACCTGGACACTATCACTACCAGTAACCAGATATGACTGAACCTGGACACTATCATACACAGTAACCTAGATATGACTGAACCTGGACACTATCACTACTCAGTAACCTGATATGACTGAACCTGGACACTATCACTACCACAGTAACCTAGATATGACTGAACCTGGACACTATCACTACCACAGTAACCTAATATGACTGAACCTGGACACTATCACTACCAGTACCTAGATATGACTGAACCTGGACACTATCACTACCACAGTAACCAGATATGACTGAACCTGGACATCACTAGCACAGTAACCTAGATATGACTGAACCTGGACACTATCACTTACCTCAGTAACCTGAATATGACTGAACCTGGACACTATCACTACCACAGTAAACCTAGATATGACTGAACTTGGACACTATCACTACTCAGTAACCTAGATATGACTGAACCTGGACACTATCACTACCACAGTAATAGATATGACTGAACCTGGACACTATCACTACCTCAGTAACCTGGATATGACTGAACCTGGACCTATCACTACCACAGTAACTAGATATGACTGAACCTGGACACTATAAATACCTCAGTAACCTAGATATGACGGAACCTGGACATTATCACTACCTCAGTAACCTAGATATGACTGCACCTGGACACTATCACTACCACAGTAACCTAGATGTGACTGAACCTGGACACTATCATTACCTCAGTAACCTAGATATGACGGAACCTGGACACTATCACTACCACAGTAACCTAGGGATGACTGAACCTGGACACTATCACTACCACAGTAACCTAAATATGACTGAACCTGGACACTATCACTACCACAGTAACCTAGATATGACTGAACCTGAACACTATCACTACCACAGTAACCTGGATATGACTGAACCTGGACACTATCACTACCACAGTAATAGATATGACTGAACCTGGACACTATCACTACCACAGTAACCTAGATATGACTGAACCTGGACACTATCAATACCTCAGTAACCTAGATATGACGGAACCTGGACACTATCACTACCACAGTAACCTAGAGATGACTGAACCTGGACACTATCACTACCACAGTAACCTAAATATGACTGAACCTGGACACTATCACTACCTCAGTAACCTAAATATGACTGCACCTGGACACTATCACTACCACAGTAACCTAGATGTGACTGAACCTGGACACTCTCAATACCTCAGTAACCTAGATATGACGGAACCTGGACACTATCACTACCACAGTAACCTAGAGATGACTGAACCTGGACACTATCACTACCACAGTAACCTAAATATGACTGAACCTGGACACTATCATTACCACAGTAACCTAGATATGACTGAACCTGGACACTATCACTACCACAGTAACCTAGATATGACTGAACCTGGACACTATCACTACCACAGTAACCTAGATATGACTGAACCTGGACACTATCACTACCACAGTAACCTAAATATGACTGAACCTGGACAATATCACTACCACAGTAACCTAAATATGACTGAACCTGGACACTATCACTACCTCAGTAACCTGGATATGACTGAACCTGGACACTATCACTACCACAGTAACCTAGATATGACTGAACCTGGACACTATCACTACCACAGTAATAGATATGACTGAACCTGGACACTATCACTACCACAGTAACCAGATATGACTGAATCTGGACACTATCAATAGCACAGTAACCTAGATATGATTGAACCTGGACACTATCACTACCTCAGTAACCTGGATATGACTGAACCTGGACACTATCACTACCACAGTAACCTAAATATGACTGAACCTGGACACTATCACTGCCACAGGAACCTAAATATGACTGAACCTGGACACTATCACTACCTCAGTAACCTGGATATGACTGAACCTGGACACTATCACTACCACAGTAACCTAGATATTACTGAACCTGGACACTATCACTACCACAGTAATAGATATGACTGAACCTGGACACTATCACTACCACAGTAACCAGATATGACTGAACCTGGACACTATCACTAGCACAGTAACCTAGATATGACTGAACCTGGACACTATCACTACCTCAGTAACCTGAATATGACTGAACCTGGACACTATCACTACCACAGTAACCTAGATATGACTGAACTTGGACACTATCACTACCTCAGTAACCTAGATATGACTGAACCTGGACACTATCACTACCACAGTAATAGATATGACTGAACCTGGACACTATCACTACCTCAGTAACCTGGATATGACTGAACCTGGACACTATCACTACCACAGTAACCTAGATATGACTGAACCTGGACACTATAAATACCTCAGTAACCTAGATATGACGGAACCTGGACATTATCACTACCTCAGTAACCTAGATATGACTGCACCTGGACACTATCACTACCACAGTAACCTAGATGTGACTGAACCTGGACACTATCAATACCTCAGTAACCTAGATATGACGGAACCTGGACACTATCACTACCACAGTAACCTAGAGATGACTGAACCTGGACACTATCACTACCACAGTAACCTAAATATGACTGAACCTGGACACTATCACTACCACAGTAACCTAGATATGACTGAACCTGAACACTATCACTACCACAGTAACCTGGATATGACTGAACCTGGACACTATCACTACCACAGTAATAGATATGACTGAACCTGGACACTATCACTATCACAGTAACCTGGATATGACTGAACCTGGACACTATCACTACCTCAGTAACCTAGATATGACTGAACCTGTACACTATCACTACCACAGTAACCTAAATATGACTGAACCTGGACACTATCATTACCTCAGTAACCTAGATATTACTGAACCTGGACACTATCACTACCACAGTAACCAAAATATGACTGCACCTGGACACTATCACTACCACAGTAACCTAGATATGACTGAACCTGGACACTATCACTACCTCAGTAACCTGGATATGACTGAACCTGGACACTATCACTACCTCAGTAACCTGGATATGACTGAACCTGGACACTATCACTACCACAGTAGTAGATATGACTGAACCTGGACACTATCACTACCACAGTAACCTAAATATGACTGAACCTGGACACTATCACTACCACAGTAACCTAGATATGACTGAACCTGGACACTATCACTACCACAGTAACCTGGATATGACTGAACCTGGACACTATCACTACCACAGTAATAGATATGACTGAACCTGGACACTATCACTACCACAGTAACCTAGATATGACTGAACCTGGACACTATCACTACCACAGTAACCTAGATATGACTGAACCTGGACACTATCACTACCTCTGTAACCTAAATATGACTGCACCTTGACACTATCACTACCACAGTAACCTAGATATGACTGAACCTGGACACTATCACTACCTCAGTAACCTAGATATGACGGAACCTAGACACTATCACCACCACAGTAACCTAGAGATGACTGAACCTGGACACTATCACTACCACAGTAATAGATATGACTGAACCTGGACACTATCACTACCTCAGTAACCTGAATATGACTGAACCTGGACACTATCACTACCACAGTAACCTAGATATGACTGAACCTGGACACTATCAATACCTCAGGAACCTAGATATGACGGAACCTGGACACTATCACTACCTCAGTAACCTGGATATGACGGAACCTGGACACTATCACAACCTCAGTAGCCTAAATATGACTGAACCTGGACACTATCACAACCTCAGTAACCTAAATATGACTGAACCTGGACACTATCACTACCAAAGTAATAGATATGACTGAACCTAAACACTATCACTACCTCAGTAACCTAAATATGACTGCACCTGGACACTATCACTACCACAGTAACCTAGAGATGACTGAACCTGGACACTATCACTACCTCAGTAACCTGGATATGACTGAACCTGGACACTATCACTACCACAGTAACCTAGATATGACTGAACCTGGACACTATCACTACCTCAGTAACCTAGATATGACGGAACCTGGACACTATCACTACCTCAGTAACCTAGATATGACGGAACCTGGACACTATCACAACCTCAGTAGCCTAAATATGACTGAACCTGGACACTATCACAACCTCAGTAACCTAGAGATGACTGAACCTGGACACTATCACTACCACAGTAACCTAAATATGACTGAACCTGGACACTATCACTACCACAGTAATAGATATGACTGAACCTGGACACTATCACTACCTCAGTAACCTAAATATGACTGAACCTAGACACTATCACTACCTCAGTAACCTAAATATGACTGAACCTGGACACTATCACTACCACAGTAATAGATATGACTGAACCTGGACACTATCACTACCTCAGTAACCTAAATATGACTGAACCTGGACACTATCACTACCACAGTAACCTAAATATGACTGAACCTGGACACTATCACTACCCCTGTAACCTAAATATGACTGAACCTGGACACTATCACTACCACAGTAATAGATATGACTGAACCTGGACACTATCACTACCTCAGTAACCTAAATATGACTGAACCTGGATACTATCACTACCTCAGTAACCTAAATATGACTGAACCTGGACACTATCACTACCACAGTAATAGATATGACTGAACCTGGACACTATCACTACCTCAGGAACCTAAATATGACTGAACCTGGACACTATCACTACCACAGTAATAGATATGACTGAACCTGGACACTATCACTACCACAGTAACCTAAATATGACTGAACCTGGACACTATCACTACCACAGTAATAGATATGACTGAACCTGGACACTATCACTACCTCAGTAACCTAAATATGACTGAACCTGGACACTATCACTACCTCAGTAACCTAAATATGACTGAACCTGGACACTATCACTACCACAGTAACCTAGATATGACTGAACCTGGACACTATCACTACCTCAGTAACCTAAATATGACTGCACCTGGACACTATCACTACCACAGTAATAGATATGACTGAACCTGGACACTATCACTACCTCAGTAACCTAAATATGACTGCACCTGGAGACTATCACTACCACAGTAACCTAGATATGACTGAACCTGGACACTATCACTACCTCAGTAACCTAAATATGAGTGCACCTGGACACTATCACTACCACAGTAACCTAGATATGACTGAACCTGGACACTATCACTACCTCAGTAACCTAAATATGACTGAACCTGGACACTATCACTACCACAGTAATAGATATGACTGAACCTGGACACTATCACTACCTCAGTAACCTAAATATGACTGAACCTGGACACTATCACTACCACAGTAACCTAGATATGACTGAACCTGGACACTATCACTACCTCAGTAACCTAAATATGACTGCACCTGGACACTATCACTACCACAGTAACCTAGAGATGACTGAACCTGGACACTATCACTACCACAGTAACCTAAATATGACTGAACCTGGACACTATCACTACCACAGTAACCTAGATATGACTGAACCTGGACACTATCACTACCTCAGTAACCTAAATATGACTGCACCTGGACACTATCACTACCACAGTAACCTAGAGATGACTGAATCTGGACACTATCACTACCACAGTAACCTAAATATGACTGAACCTGGACACTATCACTACCACAGTAATAGATATGACTGAACCAGGACACTATCACTAGCACAGTAACCTAGATATGACGGAACCTGGACACTATCACTACCACAGTAACCTAGAGATGACTGAACCTGGACACTATCACTACCACAGTATCCTAAATATGACTGAACCTGGACACTATCACTACCTCAGTAATCTAGATATGACTGAACCTGGACACTATCACTACCACAGTAACCTAGATATGACTGAACCTGGACACTATCACTACCACAGTATCCTAAATATGACTGAACCTGGACACTATCACTACCTCAGTAACCTAAATATGACTGCACCTGGACACTATCACTACCACAGTAACCTAGAGATGACTGAACCTGGACACTATCACTACCACAGTAACCTAAATATGACTGAACCTGGACACTATCACTAGCACAGTAATAGATATGACTGAACCAGGACACTATCACTAGCACAGTAATCTAGATATGACGGAACCTGGACACTATCACTACCACAGTAACCTAGAGATGACTAAACCTGGACACTATCACTACCACAGTAACCTAAATATGACTGAACCTGGACACTATCACTACCACAGTAACCTAAATATGACTCCACCTGGACACTATCACTACCACAGTAACCTAGATATGACTGAACCTGGACACTATCACTAGCACAGTAACCTAGATATGACGGAACCTGGCCACTATCACTAGCACAGTAACCTAGATATGACGGAACCTGGACACTATCACTACCACAGTAACCTAGAGATGACTGAACCTGGACACTATCACTACCACAGGAACCTAAATATGACTGAACCTGGACACTATCACTACCTCAGTAACCTAAATATGACTGAACCTGGACACTATCACTACCACAGTAACCTGGATATGACTGAACCTGGACACTATCACTACCACAGTAACCTAGATATGACTGAACCTGGACACTATCACTACCTCAGTAACCTAGATATGACGGAACCTAGGCACTATCACTACCACAGTAACCTAGAGATGACTGAACCTGGACACTATCACTACCTCAGTAACCTGGATATGACTGAACCTGGACACTATCACTACCACAGTAACCTAAATATGACTGAACCTAGACACTATCACTACCACAGTAACCTAAATATGACTGCACTTGGACACTATCACTACCACAGTAATAGATATGACTGAACCTGGACACTATCACTACCACAGTTGAATGAGGTAAAGCAAGTCCATCTACATTATTCATAGGTGTGGTAAAAGTTAATGAAAACTTTTTCGAAAAAAACTTTAAGGAGATATCAACTTGAGGTAGTCGGACTTACTGTTCCAATATCTGATCTGGGTGGAAACAAATATTTATTCGTTCTAGTAGACCTTGAGCAAAGGTCAATTTAGTAGTTTAGCCACAGTCATAGGTGATTTGCATTGATGTACTAACCTGGTGCATTCAGAGGATAGACGGAGATCACACACAAAACTTGGTTACTTATGAGAATAATATGCATAACTTACTAGTGATGACATGTCGCAATATGTGGAGGATAATAAAATCCTTATAGCTAAAGCTTTTTAACCAAATGAAACAATACAAAACCGGTTGGACGTTAGTGGTGGTGTGATCACAACTGTAACTTCAAACAGATTGTAAGACAAAAAGAAACCGGCTGTAACTACTGTAACACTATAGCTGTTACTATTTGTCGAGACTGCCGTCTGGAAGTGAATACATTATCAACAGCTTTACTGAGAATGCAGATAAACTTTGGCACATCGAAACAGCTGCAGTAGAATCCAGAGAGTGGACAAAACATCTCACATATCTACAGATAATCCAGTGAGTGGACAAAACATCTCACATATCTGCAGATAATCCAGTGAGTGGACAAAACATCTCACATATCTGCAGATAATCCAGTGAGTGGACAAAACATCTCACATATCTACAGATAATCCAGTGAGTGGACAAAACGTCTCACATATCTGCAGATAATCCAGTGAGTGGAGAAAACATCTCACATATCTACAGATAATCCAGTGAGTGGACAAAACATCTCACATATCTGCAGATAATCCAGTGAGTGGACAAAACATCTCACATATCTACAGATAATCCAGTGAGTGGACAAAACATCTCACATATCTACAGATAATCCAGTGAGTGGACTAAACATCTCACATATCTGCAGATAATCCAGTGAGTGGACAAAACATCTCACATATCTACAGATAATCCAGTGAGTGGACAAAACATCTCATATATCTGCAGATAATCCAGTGAGTGGACAAAACATCTCACATATCTACACATAATCCAGTGAGTGGACAAAACATCTCACATATCTACAGATAATCCAGTGAGTGGACAAAACATCTCACATATCTACACATAATCCAGTGAGTGGACTAAACATCTCACATATCTGCAGATAATCCAGTGAGTGGAGAAAACATCTCACATATCTACAGATAATCCAGTGAGTGGACAAAACATCTCACATATCTGCAGATAATCCAGTGAGTGGACTAAACATCTCACATATCTGCAGATAATCCAGTGAGTGCACAAAACATCTCACATATCTGCAGATAACCCAGTGAGTGGACAAAACATCTCACATATCTACAGATAATCCAGTGAGTGGACAAAACATCTCACATATCTGCAGATAATCCAGTGAGTGGACAAAACATCTCACATATCTACAGATAATCCAGTGAGTGGACAAAACATCTCACATATCTGCAGATAATCCAGTGAGTGGACAAAACATCTCACATATCTGCAGATAATCCAGTGAGTGGACAAAACATCTCACATATCTACAGATAATCCAATGAGTGGACAAAACATCTCACATATCTACAGATAATCCAGTGAGTGGACAAAACATCTCACATATCTACAGATAATCCAGTGAGTGGACAAAACATCTCACATATCTGCAGATAATCCAGTGAGTGGACTAAACATCTCACATATCTGCAGATAATCCAGTGAGTGCACAAAACATCTCACATATCTGCAGATAACCCAGTGAGTGGACAAAACATCTCACATATCTACAGATAATCCAGTGAGTGGACAAAACATCTCACATATCTGCAGATAATCCAGTGAGTGGACAAAACATCTCACATATCTACAGATAATCCAGTGAGTGGACAAAACATCTCACATATCTGCAGATAATCCAGTGAGTGGACAAAACATCTCACATATCTGCAGATAATCCAGTGAGTGGACAAAACATCTCACATATCTACAGATAATCCAATGAGTGGACAAAACATCTCACATATCTACAGATAATCCAGTGAGTGAACAAAAACATCTCGCTTATCTACAGATAATCCATTGAGTGGACAAAACATCTCACATATCTACAGATAATCCAGTGAGTGGACTAAACATCTCACATATCTACAGATAATCCAGTGAGTGAACAAAAACATCTCGCTTATCTACAGATAATCCATTGAGTGGACAAAACATCTAGCTTATGTACAGATGATGTACCGGACCTTCGAAGACAAATATTTTATTACAGACTGGTAAGTCATTAGGTGTAACAAAATGAATATAAGTTTCAGTTACAACTCACTGCTAAACACGCTCTTTATTTCTGAGTTACACCAATGCATGTCGAAGAGAAAAACTGCGATTACACTGAAAACAGATTATGTTCTGCCGGTTACTCTCAATAGAACATTTTACGTTATTACTGCATTTTCTGCTGATTAATTCAATACATCAAATAAAGTGCTTCTTGTCCAGAAGATAGGATCTAAGTGTTTGAACAGTCGTTTTGAAACTATGCAGTTTACCTTCGGAATCGAATAGTTATGAGCAAGGGAAGTAAACAATATCAGTCGTTACCAGTGATGTAAAGGTGGCTACATGATAAGTAAATTACATTAGCTGGTACCAAAAATGTACCGGTGGTTCCATGGTAAGTAAATGACATTAACTGGTACTAGTCGTGTAGTTGTAGTTCCATGGTAAATAAACTTACATTAACTGGTACTAGTTATACTGTTGTGATTCCATGGTAAGTAAATGACATTAACTGGTACTAGTTATACTGTTGTGATTCCATGGTAAGTAAATGACATCAGGTGATACTAGTCGTGTAGTTGTAGTTCCATGGTAAATAAACTGGTGTAAGTTATACTGTTGTGATTCCATGGTAAGTAAACTGATATTAGTTGCTTCTAGCTATGCAGCTTTAGTTTCCCGGAATTCTTGCTTCTGATAAAATGGTGAAACACATGTGGTTGTTAGTTGATGATTTTGTAAGCAGTCTAGTTACAACAACGATTTTGAGATTCAATGATGTATTTATGGTTGTCTGAGGCACACAATAATAAGTTGCACCCAAGTTTCACTAAGACGACTAACAAACTTTCTAAATTTAGAAAGTCTTGTTAATATTGAATCATTCAAATGATTTATGAGTTTCAAAAATCTGGAAAATCTATGATGGTAATTTTATTGGAAGGTCAACGAATGTGGCATGTTCCTGGTTTCCAGGCTATGAAATGGTGTTTCACCAACTTGACTGTTTAGTCACATCACGTTGTTAACAATCATTATAAGTTTAGATGAACACAATCTGCTCACCACGAGTATCGAAACCCGGATTATAACAGTGTAATTACAGAGACACACCTCCATGTCACAGGGGGCGGGGAATGTTTGGTTAATTTCAATATTAATGTCAAGCTATCACGAATATCTAGTTTCAGTAAGAAGTGTTTCTAAGACGCTGCTCAGTTGTTAGACATCAGAGGGTGGAAACATACGTGATATTATAGGATGTTTTCACCCTTATTATCTGAGCTCGAGGGAATGAGTAACACCACATGGTTGTAGGACAGCGTGAGAGTCGTTACACACGTAGCTAGGATTTCTAATGTCATTAGACTTAACACACAGAACGTTTAAAGTTGGTGGGACTGCAAATGAAAGCTGAAAAATGGTTGTTTTGATTTGCAACCACTCAGTAGAAACCAACCGAGATCTCTTGTTTGTCTATATGAGTGAAATTAAGTGTCTTAACTCATGTGTATAAGAGATGTGTACGTTTTCCAATGTACATTGAGGGACTTGTGTTCTAAATTGACACAAAATATGTTTCATAAATATTAACGGAAAAAGGTCTTCAGTTTTCTGTATTATCTCTGTTGTTATATCATCTGTATTGGCTTAATTAACTTACAGACCCATGTACGTGGTAGTTTGGTATTCGTAGCCATTAAGATAATGAAAATATTCTACTGGCGAATATGTTATTTAACCTGTATCGGTCAGAATGTTATCTGGTACAGACTTTGGTGGAATGCAAGAATATTAGTTCTGGTTGAAGAAGAGTTAAGAATTCTGTTATATTCTATGTGCAATAATTTATTTTGTAGTTTCAGAAACAAATATAATTTAATAGTTGAGAGATCTTCATAAAGTCCTTCATAAATCAGTTAACGAATTAATTACAAAGATAACAAAGCCGTTAAGAAACCAACGAACAAAATAATAAAGAATTGATCCGAATGTTAACATGTTGTTTTGAAAGATAACTATTTGTCTTGTAAAGCATAACTTGACATAATTAATGAACTTAACATTTTCATGATACCAGTGGAAGTTTATTTTAAGTTTTGACTTAGTTCACAGGTATATCAGATTTGAGTAACGGGTGAACTCATATGTATTATAAAAACGTGTTTTTTTTTCTCAGTATTTTCATTAATTGCAGTTAAAAATGAATCCATTTAAAGTATTCTCGGTTGAGCGAAGTTATTTGTAGAAGTTGAAATCTACCAACACATGTGTTATACCATCACCATCACATGTGTTATACCAACACCAACACATGTATTATGCCAATAGTAAACATGGTGTGTCTTCTGTTTCATTTGTTTTTCATGAAATATGTGCAGGTTGGTATACTGTATAAGTATGTAGGTTTACTGAACCTAAGCACTTATGTTTTGTACAAGTTTTAGTTAGAGTGCGAGCTTGTATGACTGTGAGGGTATGGAGCGAGGAAAAAAGTATTTAAATAACTGATCTAGAAACCAGTATGTCCAGGTTTAATCCCATGATGGATAGAACCAGTATATCCAGGCTTAATCCCCATGATGGAAGAGAACCAGTATATCCAGGCTTAATCCCCATGATGGAAGAGAACCAGTATATCCAGGCTTAATCCCCATGATGGAAAAGAACCAGTATGTCCAGGCTTAATCCCCATGATGGAGAGAACCAGTATATCCAGGCTTAATCCAAATGATAGAAGAAAACCAGTATGTCCAGGCTTAATCCACATGATGGAAGGAAACCAGTATATCCAGGCTTAATCCCCATGATGGAAGACTCACATGTGATTTGAATGAGAACTGTGTTATCCACAGATTTTGTCAGCAGCATATTAGAAGACATCACTACTTGAATCCCCTTAGGTAGCCCTCGGGTAGTTCTGAGCTAAATTCAAAATAAACTATTGTGTATACAACTGAGAGTGCATTGTAAGACATTATCTTCAATCAATTACTTAACAGTTAACATTTTGATTCTGTTCTTACAGATTAATGATTATAATTTTTTTTGTGCTCACAAGTAAATCACTGTCCTTTTTTCTATTATTATTTGTGGAAAATTAAAACACATCATGTTTGACCTTTAACCTTTCGTCTTTTGTGGCTCAACATTGATCAACATCATATTTGCCAACCATGTTTATTTGTTTTGTTATTTTGCACAAAGTTACACGAAAGGCTATCCGTGCTTTACCCATAACGGGTATCGAAACCCGGCTTATAGCAGTATAAGTCCGTATCAAAACGTCCGGCATAGTCAGATGGTTAAGACACTAGACTTGTAATTTGAGGGTCGCGGAATCGAATCCCCGTCACACCAAACATGCTCGCCCTTTCAGCCGTGGGGGTGGGGGCGTTATAATATAATGGTCAATCCTACGATTTGTCGGTAAAAGAGTAGCCCAAGAGTTGGCGGTGAGTGATTATGACTAGCTGCCTTCCCTCTAGCTTCACACTGATAAATTAGGGACGGCTAGCGCAGATAGTTAGCCCTCGTGTAGCTTTGCACGAAATTCAAAACAAACCAAAGTAAACAAGCTATTATGACTGAAATTCAATTTATTTTGTAATTTGGCTGAATTATGAACCATATTTCTCACGTGCCATTACAAATAATTTTTCTTTAAGTTAATGACATTTGGTTATAGAATTTTCTTTTCTAAGCCTGTGTTTCGGTGTGTAATTTATCGATGTTGCAATATATGGTAAACTTTACTTTATTTGAATTAAAGGTGCTTGAGATTTCAAATATTCATTCTAAAATTTACTTTTGTTTCTGCAACCTACTATAAAAACTCATCATTGTTGAAACGGATTTTGTTCTCCGCTGTTACAGCGGTAAGTCTAAAAAGCTAAAATCAGGGTTTCGATTTTCCTCAGTGGATGTAGCAGATATCCCGATGTGGCTTTGTTATACCAAAAAAAAACCCGCCAAAAACATAAGACTGATTTTTAATATTATTATAACTTGTTATTATTATTAGAGTGTTGTGATTATCTGTCTCGGGAAGGCTTCATATTCAGAGTAGAGTGCTGCAGACTGTGATACCATGTTTTCATCTTTTATCATTTGACGGATTTTAAGTTATAAAAAGTATATTGGCTTCAAAATAACCTTAAGGTTTTAATAAGAGGAATTTGAAAAAATTCATTGATTTTTTTCCTTTAATAACTTCGAAAAATAAACGTTAGCTTAGCTTGGAAATACCCTATACCCCAGTGCTTGACTATAAACAAACAAAAGCCTCAGAAATGCACCCTGAGTACCAGAGTGCATGTGAATGTTCACATATTAATAAAAATACTATTGTTCAGTAACAATCTTACATCTCGCGCAGTAACCCGCTGGTAAGTCTTCGGATTTACAATGTTAAAATCAGGGGTTCGATTCCTCCGCGGTGAACACAGAAAATACCCCGATATGGTTTTGATATCAGAAAAACGCACATACCCTGGTGGTCAAAATCTTAAGGCCCAGGAACATAAAGAAAAAATATGCATTTTGCGTTGTTAGACTAAACCGCTTATTTGAATACAGCTTCGAAATATGAAAATAAAAATAATTTTTTTAGCATTTAATAGGGTACATGTGAACACTGTGAAATTAGCCTAAATACTAGCTGGTCAAAATTAAAAACCATACCAAAAAGAAGTCCTAAACAGGGTAGGGAATGCTCAACAAGAGGTCTCAGTAGTGAATTGCACGGCCGTCATTACGAATAACTGCAAACATTCGCTTATGACATGGTCGATACAAGCGTTTGCAGAAGGCTGGCTGGAATGTTATTCCAAGTGGTGAAGATGGCTTTACGAAGATCATGCACTGTTTGTAATTGATGTCCATTTCTATAAACTTCCCTTGCCATCCACCCCCAAACATTTTCAATGGCGTTCAGTTCGGGCGAACACTCTGGATGGTCCAAAAGAATCACATTATCCACCATGAAAAAGTCCTTTGTCCAGTGGGCATTGTGGATTGCAACATTGTTCTGCTGAAAGATCCAGTCATTTCTGCACAAGCGGAGGCCTTCAGTCAATAAGGATACTCTCTCCAACATGCAAACGTAGCCAGCTGCTGTTTGACACCCCTGTATAACCTGAAGCTCCATTGTTCCATAGAAGGAAAAAGCACCCCAGATCATGATGCAATATCCTCCACTGTGTCGTGTAGAAAGTGTCTCTGGTGGGATATCCTTATCGTACCAGTAACGTTGGAAGCCATCTGGACCATCCAGGTTAATTTTTTTCTTATCAAAGAACAAAATCTTTTTTCACTTTTCTACGTCCCATGTTTGGTGCTTCTCAGCAAAGTTTATCCGAGCTGTTTCGTGGTGTGAAAGGAGGCGTGGCCTTTGAAGACGTTTACGGTTTTTGAATCCTTTCTCTCGTAGATGCCGTCTTATTATTCTTGAGCTGCATTCTGCGTCCCTAAGGGCCTTAAACTGGTTCGACGATAGGCTAGTGTCTTGCCGGACAACCCGTCGAATCCTCCTGCTCAACATCGGGGAAATTTTCTTGGATCGACCACTTGAAATTCTCATTTCGTATCCCTCAGGGTATTTCAAGAAATTTGCAACAGCATTTTTACTACGCCCAATCTCGCCAGCGATGGCACGTTGAGAGAGACTTTGCTTTTGCAGCTCGACAATTCTGCCACGTTCAAACTCTGTCAAGTTTTCATCCTTTGCCATGTTTTTATCCAATGTAACACAGGTGATGTTAGTGGGAGTTGTTGACAACGATAATGCTTGAAAAAAATTAACTAGATTTCGTCACGTGTTTACCGATTAACGCTTCGTTTCAGTATGATCTTAAACTCTTGACCAGCTTGTATTTAGGCTAATTTCATAGTGTTCACATTTTCCTATTAAATGCTAAAACGTTTTTTATTTTTGTTTTCCCTTTCCTTATTTTCATCTTTCGAAGCTCCACTCAAACTGCATATTTTTTCTTTATCTTCATTGGCCTTAAAATTTTGACCAGTAGTGTATCTTGTTCTTGGCCATATCAATATTTTATAGTTCTTTATCACGATGGGTTCCAAAGGCTAAGTGAATTGTGTACCTGGAACATTGCCTGCTATCTTAGAAACTTCTCGAGGTTGTGTTATTCTTATATTACGTCAAGACCTATCCAAATGACGTGGGTCATACATGCGATTACAATGCTGATTAAGACCGGCATGGCCAGGTGGGTTAATATGTTTGACTTATAGTCTGAGAGTAGCGAGTTTGAATCTCCGTTGCACCAAACGTGCTCTCCCTTTCGGCCGTGAGAGCATTATAACGTGACGGTTGTTAAAAGAGTAGCCCAATAGTTGGCGGTGAGTGGTCATGACTAGATGCCTTCCCTCTAGTCTTACACTGCTAAATTAGGGACGGCTAGCACAGATAGCCCTAATGTAACTTTGCGCAAAATTCAAAACAAACAAGCAGAGCTGATCAAAGCGACCAAATATGTTTTCTTTTCTTTTTTCACGATATTGAATCGAATTTCGGATTTTAACACTGTAAATCTGGAAACATACCTGTCATCCACCTAGATATTACCTTGAGAGAGCTGAACCATATTCATTTAAGTTTAGTTCGGTCAGTCTTCTTTCAGAATATCTTAATCTTCTATCTTTGGCGTCTCTTATAGCTTAGGATGGTTGTGAAAAAAAATAAAGAAAAAATTGTCTTTCTTTTGTAACCATACTTGGTTGTCTTTATTCAACCGCGTCTGAATTAGCAATTTAGATTTAAGTATAATAATAGATTTATCCGTTTATATGCAAGTTCTTTATTGGTTTTGTTTTCAAGTGGGTCTTGACTGAAGACCCTGGCGGCAATATGAGGAATGACACAGAAAAGTTCAAGTGCTCTCTATTTTTCACGCTTGTAATCATTCAGCATTGCAAATAATGTTGAAATCTGCGTTATTAGAGCAATTTATAACACATTCTTAAAAATAATTTCGTAAATACTACTATATTATTTGAAAACGAAAGTCAAATTACACATTTTTTGTCCGCTGTTTATTGTGGCTAAGCCTTACTCATACAAAATTCAAATTTGGAGAAATAAGAACATTTGAAACACACACAACGTATTTTTGATTTATATAAACCTGTTTCACTATCACTATAAAGATATCGGTGTTAAACAAAATGTAGAACGCTGTTCTTAACTTACAACGTGATTCCTGGTATAAGGCTTAGCACAATATTTCGAGCGACGCTGACAGCTAAAGACAAAAGACAAGACGTAAAATCGATCTTTGAAGAGGAGAATATTTCAGCATTCTGACTTTTCAAGTACTCTTGGCAATGTGTTTAACCTTTACAAATTTGAGAAGAAAGTTTTCTCGAGTTCTCGAGTGATGTAACACGATAGATAGATAAGTAACGAACGTGACTGCATGACTAGAATTGGAAACTTTAATTTTATTTTTTATTTCAACTAAACTTTTACCAGACAAACTCACATTGAGTTATCATAATACCATTGCATCTTCTTCTCAATGTTGCTGAGATTTTAAATTTACTTGATAAAATCTTATTGTTTCTTATTGAAATCCCAAATTATAGATTTGTTGCATCATTTCTAATGTTGCTGAGATTTTAAAATTACATGATAAAATCTTATTGCTTCTTATTGAAATCCCAAATTATAGATTTATTGCATCATTTCTAATGTTGCTGAGATTTTAAAATTACATGATAAAATCTTATTGTTTCTTATTGAAATCCCAAATTATAGATTTGTTGCATCATTTCTAATGTTGCTGAGATTTTAAAATTACATGATAAAATCTTATTGCTTCTTATTGAAATCCCAAATTATAGATTTATTGCATCATTTCTAATGTTGCTGAGATTTTAAAATTACATGATAAAATCTTATTGTTTCTTATTGAAATCCCAAATTATAGATTTATTGCATCATTTTTATGTTGCTGAGGTTTTAACATTGCTTGATATAATCTTATTGCTTCTCGTTAAAATCCTTGAGTTGAATACTAATTATTTCTAATACATGGTGGTTTAATTACAATACATTTAATAACCATACCATAATCTCTTTTTAATGTTTCTCCATTAATGTTATTGGCTAACTTATTTAACATGCCTGTAATTTTTCACATTACATTACTTATTTTGTATTATGGATTTAGGATAAAGCTAAATTTTCTTAGGTGATCGAATTTCGTCTGATAAATATCAAAATAATGGTTGAAAATACAACTAACAGAGGAGGAATCTAACACACAAATCAGACGAATCTACTCGCAGAATAATAAAATACTAGCAGAAGGTTAGAGAGTACAATAAAAATAGCGTATTGACTGCGAAACACAACGAACCTGTTAATTTATACATTTATGAGACTTAGCATCTCTCGTAGTTAGCATAACTTCAGTAAAAAACCGAATAGAATCCTTAGTCCACAAATAGTTACATAGAAGAACTGTAGGAAGGTTGTTTAACACACGCGAGCTACTCTGTAATTCACGGGCATCAACTTTCTTTAGCGGTTTTCAAAGTGAGATAAACTTTACGGCTTCTCAAATCAACGTTAACTACAGCAAAAGTTACATGTTTAACCGTTTTAACTTTTTATCATTTTGTTGTTATTATTCAAATTCCTTTCTTTTCTCACTCTTCTTGGAGAGAAGTCTGTGTGATAAAGAATGAAACTAGAAATTGTTAGCTGAATCTCTTTGTATTGCTTCTTGCTGGTAATCTAATTTTGAATGTAAGTGTGAAGATTCGCGCCAATAAGTATGCAAATTTTTGCGAGTAGTTAATTCCTCGCCGTCAAAGGGCAATCACCTTAAAGAAGAATACATTGTGTTCTCAGAGCAGATAAATCGACTTCCAAGTCCAACAAAAGTCCGGGGATACTATTCACTGCTTCACAAGTTACAAAATTCATTATTGCAACAAGAGATGTGAAGGCGGGGTTCACCCGTTTCTTTAACTATTGACTGAGTTCGAACACATCTAAATGTCTATTAACACGAAAGTAGAAGGATACAGTTTCGGAATTTTCGAATACGCATTGTTTTTAAGCTGAAAAATTAAACCAGTTGTTGTTAATAGTTTTTTTTTTTCACGGTGTTAAACCTCATCCAAATGATGCTTCATAAGTAACAGTTTGTCAGTTTAATAACAGTCAGAAAGAAACTTGGTTATCACATTAAAGAAATGGGAACTTTACTCTGTAGTGAAAACAAATTCACCAATCACGTTGTTTTCTTCACTCCAGTGTTTTGTAATTTATAAGCATTGAGTGGTTCAAAGTATTTTTTATAGAAAATAAACAAATTTTTATCACTTTATAATCTCTTTTGTACGCGTTGTATGACATAATACTAAACAAGTATCACTTCATGACGAGAAACCCACTTGAAATAAAAATGTATCTCAGAACGGCTGGTATGGGTATTAACACTTTTATTGATAAGGAGAGAACAATGGCTGGTATGGGTATTAACACTTTTATTGATAAGGAGAGAACAACGGTTGGTATGGATATTAACACTTTTATTGATAAGGAGAAAACAACGGCTGGTATGAGTATTAACACTTTTATTGATAAGGAGAGAACAACGGCTGGTATCGGTATTAACACTTTCGTTATTAAGGAGAGAACAACGGCTGGTATGGGTATTAACACTTTTATTGATAAGGAGAGAAAAACGGCTGGTATGGGTGTTAACACTTTTATTGATAAGGAGAGAACAACGGCTGGTATGAGTATTAACGCTTTTATTGATAAGGAGAGAACAACGGCTGGTATGGGTATTAACACTTTTATTGATAAGGAGAGAACAACAGCTGGTATCGGTATTAACACTTTCGTTATTAAGGAGAGAACAACGGCTGGTATGGGTATTAACACTTTTATTGATAAGGAGAGAACAACGGCTGGTATCGGTATTAACACTTTTATTGATAAGGAGAGAACAACGGCTGGTATCGGTATTAACACTTTCGTTATTAAGGAGAGAACAACGGTTGGTATGGGTATTAACACTTTTATTGATAAGGAGAGAACAACCGCTGATAGGGGTGTTTACACTTTTATTGATAAGGAAAGAACAACGGCTGGTATGGGTATTAACACTTTTATTGATAAGGAGAGAAAAACGGCTGGTATGAGTGTTAACACTTTTATTGATAAGGAGAGAAAAACGGCTGGTATGGGTATTAACACTTTTATTGATAAGGAGAGAACAACGGCTGGTATGAGTATTAACACTTTTATTGATAAGGAGAGAACAACGGCTGGTATGGGTATTAACACTTTTATTGATAAGGAGAGAAAAACGGCTGGTATGGGTATTAACACTTTTATTTATAAGGAGAGAACAACGGTTGGTATGGATATTAACACTTTTATTGATAAGGAGAAAACAACGGCTGGTATGAGTATTAACACTTTTATTGATAAGGAGAGAAAAACGGCTGGTATGGGTGTTAACACTTTTATTTATAAGGAGAGAACAACGGTTGGTATGGATATTAACACTTTTATTGATAAGGAGAAAACAACGGCTGGTATGAGTATTAACACTTTTATTGATAAGGAGAGAACAACGGCTGGTATCGGTATTAACACTTTCGTTATTAAGGAGAGAACAACGGCTGGTATGGGTATTAACACTTTTATTGATAAGGAGAGAAAAACGGCTGGTATGGGTGTTAACACTTTTATTGATAATGATAAAAAACGGCAGAGATTCTGTGATTCTCAGTGAGTATCTCGATGTGTTTTGTGGTTATTTAGTGTTTATTTGATTTCTAGTGTTAAAAACGTGTGATTGTGTTTTTGTTGTTATTTGAATCTAGTTTCTATTTTATGTTTGTTTTTCCAATATAGAATCCGTGGCACTTGCTGTATTGTATTTTATAAATTATGCTGGTGTTGTGTTTGTCAGTGTATTTTTTACATCGTACGTACTTTAGTTTTGTATCTGATCTTTGAATAAATTTTATGTCATCTGGAATGTTGTGTTTTGTTATAAGTTGTTGTTTTTTTTCAAATGTTGATTATTTTTCCTCTGATGTCAGGAACATTTGTTTGTTTGTTTGTTTTTTAATTTCGCACAAAGCTACTCGAGGGTTATCTGCACTAGCCGTCCTTAATTTAGTAGTGTAAGTTTTGAGGGAAGGCAGCTAGTTATCATCACCCACCGCCAACAATCCCACTACTCTTTTACCACCGAATAAGTGGGATTGACCGTCATATTATCGCGCCTCCACGGCTGAAAGGGTGAGCATATTTCGCGAGACCCTCAGATTACGAGTTGCACGCCTTAACGCGCTTGGCCATGCCGGGTCCGTCGGTAAAGCAGCAGTATCCGGCAGTTGTATGATGAAAATATCTGTACCAGTATATTGGTGGGTGTAATAAAGCAGCAGTATCCGGCAGTTGTATGATGAAAATATCTGTACCAGTATAGTGGTGGGTGTAATAAAGCAGCAGTATCCGGCAGTTGTATGATGAAAATATCTGTACCAGTATATTGGTGGGTGTAATAAAGCAGCAGTATCCGGCAGTTGTATGATGAAAATATCTGTACCAGTATATTGGTGGGTGTAATAAAGCAGCAGTATCCGGCAGTTGTATGATGAAAATATCTGTACCAGTATAGTGGTGGGTGTAATAAAGCAGCAGTATCCGGCAGTTGTATGATGAAAATATCTGTACCAGTATAGTGGTGGGTGTAATAAAGCAGCAGTATCCGGCAGTTGTATGATGAAAATATCTGTACCAGTATATTGGTGGGTGTAATAAAGCAGCAGTATCCGGCAGTTGTATGATGAAAATATCTGTACCAGTATAGTGGTGGGTGTAATAAAGCAGCAGTATCCGGCAGTTGTATGATGAAAATATCTGTACCAGTATATTGGTGGGTGTAATAAAGCAGCAGTATCCGGCAGTTGTATGATGAAAATATCTGTACCAGTATAGTGGTGGGTGTAATAAAGCAGCAGTATCCGGCAGTTGTATGATGAAAATATCTGTACCAGTATAGTGGTGGGTGTAATAAAGCAGCAGTATCCGGCAGTTGTATGATGAAAATATCTGTACCAGTATAGTGGTGGGTGTAATAAAGCAGCAGTATCCGGCAGTTGTATGATGAAAATATCTGTACCAGTATATTGGTGGGTGTAATAAAGCAGCAGTATCCGGCAGTTGTATGATGAAAATATCTGTACCAGTATAGTGGTGGGTGTAATAAAGCAGCAGTATCCGGCAGTTGTATGATCAAAATATCTGTACCAGTATAGTGGTGGGTGTAATAAAGCAGCAGTATCCGGCAGTTGTATGATGAAAATATCTGTACCAGTATATTGGTGGGTGTAATAAAGCAGCAGTATCCGGCAGTTGTATGATGAAAATATCTGTACCAGTATATTGGTGGGTGTAATAAAGCAGCAGTATCCGGCAGTTGTATGATGAAAATATCTGTACCAGTATATTGGTGGGTGTAAGGCTAAAATGATCGCTTGTGATTCAGTCTGTGTTATAAAAATGTTAGCTAGAACTGGTAACTCAGGATTCCCCACACTTAGGCCATTTATTTGGAGGCAGTTTTGGTTGTTGAACATGAAGTTAGTTTTGGTGGTGGTGAATTCTATAAGGGTTGCTAATTGGTTGCTGGAGATACGTATCAATGGGTTTGGGTTTTGGATATGAAGTTGTAAAGCTACTTTCAGGCTTCAGTTGTTGGAACTTTTGTGAACAGAGAGATTACATCAAAACATTAAGAATTTAGGGTTTAGTTGATTAAGGATGAAAAAGTCTCTGAAAAAGAAGCCGCTGATGTTACATATTTAGAAAATTCTCAAGCTGTAATTACCGAGGTTGTAGATAAGTGATTAAAATATCAAAACATAACCTCTAGAGACTTGTCTGAAACACGGAAATCATAAAATATTTTAAAATATCAAAACATAACCTCTAGAGACTTGTCTCACACATGGAAACTACAAAAATACTTTAAAATATCAAAACATAACCTCTAGAGACTTGTCTCACACATGGAAACTACAAAAATACTTTAAAATATCAAAACATAACCTCTAGAGACTTGTCTCACACATGGAAACTACAAAAATACTTTAAAATATCAAAACATAACCTCTAGAGACTTGTCTCACACATGGAAACTACAAAAATACTTTAAAATATCAAAACATAACCTCTATAGACTTGTCTCACACACGGAAACTACAAAATATTTTAAAATATTAAAACATAACCTCTATAGACTAGTCTGAGACACAGAAATTACAAAATATTTTAAAATATTAAAACATAACCTCTATAGACTAGTCTGAGACACAGAAATTACAAAATATCTTAAAATATTGAAACATAAACTCTAGAGACTTGTTTCACACACGGAAACTACAAAATATCTTAAAATATTAAAACATAAACTCTAGAGACTTGTCTGAGACACGGAAATTACAAAATATTTGTGGAAAGCGATTTGACGAATTTCTTTTCTGAAAGTATGTATATTTATAAATATATTCTTTTCAAGAGAGAAGATATTTAGCTTCGCTTATCTACTCCAGATATTTAAATGTAAGTGAGAGGATCGAGCTATATTTATTGCTTCTTCTGTATGTCATCTATTATTATCATGATTTATTAAGTGTAGCTTGACAAAACACTGTTAAATATTTTGTGAACCGAATATCATAAGTTTGTTGAAACGTATTAGTTCGTAACATCTGAAACTTTTGTTTCTAAATTCTTTATCATTCTAAGGTATTGAATATTTTATTAGAATATTAAGATGTTTTTTCTTGTATGGAAAGACTTTGTCAGAACAAAAAAGTTTCGTCGTTTTGTATTAAAGATTGTTACAATATTAGGTGTTTTACTTTTAAATTAAAGACTTTTGAAATATTAGAATATGTTTTTTTTGGTATTGAAATCTGCTCGAATATTATGAGTTTTAGTTTTTTGCGATAAAGACTCAGAATATATTAGGAATTTTATTCTCTTGTATTAAAGTCTTTCGCATAAGATTCACTAAAAAGAAACATTTTTGGTTTTTATCAGTAGTCAGTGAAATAGATCGAACAACAAAGTAAATTGTATAAAAATAACACGAACTATTCGTGTTTAAAACGGTGGCACTAAAATAGGGTCATATGTTAGTCATTGATATTTTTGTAAGACACGTTGAAGAGCCAATCCATGAAAGTTTACATCTTACAAAACTTCCCACGACCAGTTGATACCTAATGTGAAGAAAGTAGAAACTAACTTTGGATTTTATTTGTTGTTTGTACTAAGTGTTATCATCTCACTGAATACCAAGATTTTGTGCTCAAAAGAAATCCTGGCAGACGTAAAAGTATCGAAGTTTTGTCGCTTTTGGTGACGTTGTACAAAGTTAGAAATTATTGTTAACTAAACAAATACATTACTACCTTACCTTGTTTTGCTAATACCGATATCTATTGTTTGTACTCCGTTCTAGTTTTCTTATATTACTGAGAGGCAAAAACAACATCGAGGCTTAATAGCGGGTTGTTTGTGACTACTAAGGATACTTTAAAGCAGTGCTAACCCTCAGTAAATAGAGTAAATATAACTATTAAACATATACAAGTTTTTTAAAAAATGTCTGTTTAGATTTGAAAAAAAAATTCTGAACTGCTATAGAAAAAACAAAACGTATACAAACAATGCTTCTAAGGTTCGAACCTCTGTGTCATTTATTTGTAATTAAGCACAAAGCTACACAATGGGTCATCTGTGCAACTTCTCACCACAACTGTAGATATACGGTTTCTAACGTAGAAAATTCATAGACATTCTGCTGGGTATTTAGAACAGCCTCCAATTGAAAATATGATAATTTTCTGAAATGGAACTGTATTGTTTCTGTTTTAATGTTCTTGAAGCTCCAGTTTTAGAGTTCCATGTCACACTATTTTCTTAATTATATTATCTTTATTCAACGGAGAGCAAGTAATCTAGCATTAATTAAATTACTACAATTCATATATAGTTAAGTTTTTGTTTGTTTGTTTGTTTTTGGAATTTCGCACAAAGCTACTCGAGGGCTATCTGTGCTAGCCGTCCCTAATTTAGCAGTGTAAGACTAGAGGGAAGGCAGCTAGTCATCACCACCCACCGCCAACTCTTGGGCTACTCTTTTACCAACGAATAGTGGGATTGACCGTCACATTATCGGTCCCCACGGCTGGGAGGGCGAGCATGGTTAGCGTGACGCGGGCACGAACCCGTGACCCTCGGATTACGAGTCGCACGCCTCACGCGCTTGGCCATGCCAGGCCCATATAATTAATAAATTAATTATAGCTTTAATATGTATATTAGTTAATCTATTATAGTAGAAAGTGTTTATAAAAATAGTATGTAAAATGTGAAAAGACATTACAGTTACACTGGTAGTGATTTTAATCAAGTATTTATTTACTAGTCCATTATTAATAATATTTTACAGATAAAACATAGTACGCTGTTGCTCATTCTCGCTTGTTTGTATAAATAATCATTAGTGTGTAGAAAAACTGAATGAAAATTTTATTACACACTCTTCATGCCGGAAAGACATGTTGAATCTAATTCGAGATTAAATAACAAACATATTTCATTATTGATGAAAGGAATGTATTTTTGTTTGAAATCTTCGTTTTCAAACGACATAGATTTGGTTGAAGAGAAACCTCAATGTATTTTACATGCAAGTATTGGACTTGGGAAATTTCAGCAGATGACTGTTATTTCTAAATTAGTTGGCACTATGAAACCTCGTTTTCTCGTTAGTGCCGGAATAAAACAAAGGTAGGAATAATGATGGTATCCTACCTTCAATCCAAACGGTTATTTAATTAGACAACAAAATAAATTAGCTATTTGTTGAGCAAAGATTAAAATAATTGGCATATTTTTACATTTTTCAAGGTTATCGTTTACATGAACCCAACTTTATCAATCTAAACGATCATTTACATTAACGTTATGTTATCATTCAAATCACTTATTTAAATTAATCTACTCGTATTCTTGTAATTCAAATTAAGTATCTAAATTCATCTGTTTTTATAATTCAAATCAAGTATTTGCTTTAACATATTATTATCACTCAAAGCATATGTATTAAATTAGTGGGTTCTTAACATTCAAATGAAACGTTTCCACAAATGAAAGTCAGTTGGACGGACAATTCGTGACCTCCATTCATATATTTTCTAGAGGGTTCGTATGGGAATTTAAACTCTAAACTACGAATCACAAAAAGTAATATTACTCAGATAGTACTTACTTGAAACCATGTTATGTAAAATTAAATTGATACAAAATAAAACTGTAGAATTACATCAGAAAACCTCGAGCTTTGAAGCCTCGTCCTGGTATGATTATCTATTGATTATTACGTCAGAAAGTTAATTTCTGTTATCAACTGATGTATATATAAAACATTCCCTGCAATGTTAAAGAAGGGATTCATCCGTTATTCTCAGCAATGAACATGTTAATTTATGAAAATAAGAATCAACAATATACGAGGTTAAAATGAATAAATCATACTGGTAATTCTTAAACTAGTTATGAAGTGTTGTGACGTAAATAAAAATTGTTAGAACTAATAACTTCGTCCTGTTTACACTGTAACAGTTGTTGTCCAAAAAAACTTAATGAAATTATTAGCATCTCAAACACTAATACGTGTATATAATATTCCACAAAAAGGCCTCGTTCGGACCGAGTGTTTGATATATTATTATACAATCTTTGTTTTCACTTAGAACTTGTTATTAAGAATAAAGAACCTAAGAGAACTCATCGCGAGACAGTAAATTAGAACTGAAAGGAAGAGTGGGTTTAACAAATACACGTAACATTGGCCAGAGTATAAGCTTTAACAGAAATAGTAAGGCTCATTATTTACATGCTGTATTAATTATACATGAGTTGTGCTTAATACAGCCTGTGTATGAAAAGCAACATGGAATCAACGGATATTGCTTTACAATAGGAGACGTCGTCTTATATCAAGTTTCAATTTTGCACTCTAGAAATTTTTGTTATCCTTAATGTTTGGATAATATACGAGATATGACTGGTGGTACTTATCAGTACGTGTTTCCAGACTGGGAGAAACTTAGTGATTTATCAAATAAAAGCCAGTCAATGGAAGAGGAAACACAGCCATGTAATCAGAAGAGGTTAGCTCCTTTACACACAAACACCTGCGACTTCTGCTGTATTGTTTTAAACGTCTCTAACTTTGGGTAGCTGAAAATTGAAGAAAACGAAATAACCTATTCTCGAATAATTCTCAGACTTTTGTTCTATGATAACATAAAAAAAATATATGTTACAGATGAAGTTAATTATCAAAGAAATGTCATGACGTTTTATAAAGGTGAATGAACAATGATACACTGCCGCAGCGATTAGATTTGTAACTGGACTATATAAAAACCTTATTGATGAGAAACATTCATGATGCGAGATGTTTCACCTTCCTGAAGGCCAAATCCTGCATAAGGTGCAATGTTTAAGATGACGACAGTAAAGAGCTCCAAATTCTAAGGAAATAATATGATTACAGGGTCTGTTTCAATTGGATATCGAGATGACATATAAGTAACATTCGCTGTATACTATCATAATAAAATATAATAAATGCTTCCATTTTTCAACATATGACCTGACACACACTTCTCATAACTATGTATACATCTTTCTCTAGTTACTACAACAACATTTACATAAACATTTGCGCTTTTTTATTTACATTTTCATTAAAAGTAACACTCACTATTTAAAGACTGTTTACTAACAAATGTTATTACACCATTCATCTTGCTGTTTTCTACACAAAACTGATGATATCCGGCTGAAAAACGTAGGCATCAATCTATACCATTAATAAATAGTAATTTGTTAATTTAAATCATATTAGTAAGCGTATTTTAATGTTTAAGAGTATATTTTACAGTTAAAATAAAATTTTAGCTAAGCCTAAAATATATGTTGTTGTTGTTGTTGTTGTTGTTGTTTTGAATTAAGCACAAAGCTACACAATGGGCTATCTGTGCTCTGCCCACCACGGGTATCGAAACCCGGATTTTAGCGTGTGGTGGGCAGAGCACAGATAGCCCATTGTGTAGCTTTGTGCTTAATTCAAAACAAAACAACATCTTTCCCGAAAATATTGTATGGCAACACTTTCATAAAAAGAAATCAGTTACCTCAAGTGTCTCCATTTTCATGTTCAACAGTGCGTTAAGCTCAAAATTAATAATATTTAAATATGCGTATTATGTATGCATCTTACATATGAAATCTATTCCCATGAGCATAATGTTTGAATTAAGCTTTTCATAAAACTTGTGCCACTGTGGGTTAAAAATATGTCGGCAAGATAAAAATCAGAAACGTTTTAATGCTGTCTTTGCAAGGCAATACATCACACGTGGGATGCTAATTTTATTACACTCTGTACAAGGGCCCTGCATGGTCAAGCGTGTTGAGGTGTTCGATTCGTAATCCGATGGTCGCGGGTTCGAATCGCGGTCGCACTAAACATGCTCGCCCTTTCAACCGTGGGGGCGTTATAAGGTTACAGTCGATCCTACTATTCGTTAGTAAAAGAGTGCCCCAAGAATTGGCGGTGGGTGTCGTTGCGCGAAGTTCAAAATAAACCAACAAACAAACAGACTCTGAACAGCGTCTACAAATTGGGCTTTTCCGCAAAGCCAAACTTTTAACCAGAAAAAGACTGGAGTTTGTGGAATTAATATCAAATGTTATTTTAAGACCAATATTTTGAAATAACAATGTATATATTGATTTTGTTTATTCATTTGACTTCACTTTAAAAAACGTGCATCATATTTTATTAAATGTTCACTAAACAATTTCATGTTAATGTGATTTGATTTATGGCTTGAATATTTTATGTTTACAATGTATATATATTGTGCGTGTTTGTGTTTTTCATGTAGCAAAACCACGTCGGGTTATCTGCTGTGTCCATTGAAAGAAATCGAACCCCGAGTTTTAGAGTTATAACTCGGTAGATTTATCGCTGTTCCAGCAGGGAGCACATGCATATTATCCTCTAAACCTACACGAGGGTTATCTGCGCTAGCTGTCACTAATATAGGTGTAAGACTACAGGGAAAGCAGCTAGTCATCACCACTCAACTCTTGGGCGACTCTTTTACCAACGAATAGTGGAACTAACCGTGACATTATAACACCACCATGGCTGAAAGGGCAAGCCTGTTTATAGTGACGGTGATTTGAACCCGCGACCCTATAATTACGAGTCTAGTGCCCAAACCACGTGGCCATGCTGGGTCAAACTTCCATGACACGACTCCTGAAAATGGTGAGGTGGCATACAAAGTTACATTTAACGTCGATTTTTGAAATATGTCTATAAACAAGAAGCTATCTGTAAGTTTAAGAAACTGACAGCTTGTGCTGATCTCTTTGTAAACTGGAAAAATAAACGAATTAAAAATATATTTAAAACAAAGAATGGAAACAACTTTTAATATTATTTAAGGAGAAGTGTCCATGTTTCGAACGGGTGTTTATTTTACGAGGACTTTATAACCTATACTTATAAATACAAAAAGGTTTTCAACCACGTGTACAGCGTCATCCCTGAAAAACTAAGATAAAGTAAATTTAATCGTTCTGTAGAGAACTCACGGTTTCTTTTTATAAAGCAATATACAGTAAAACAAGAGCTCTTTGAGCAGCACACAGCAAACATGTTAAATTATGTATGGCGATTGTGCCACACAAGATCATAAAAGTTTAGCTTACTTTGCTTAAGATCACAGGAAGTCATTCCGCTGTTGATCAGTGTGAGAAAAGGGGGAAAAAATACATGAAACTCTGAGTCATATAATTATATGTAACAAATATCGTGTTCTGTAATGCATTATTCTCGTTCATGAAATTAGGTTTAGAGTTTTATGAATTATTTACGGAATCAAAAATAATTTATTATTTGGATTGGGCTGTCATGGAGATATAGAAAGCTAGACAAAAATATGTGAAGCATATGAAAATGAAAAATAATATATTATTTTGAGTGGGTTTGTTTGGAACAAGTTGGAAAAAGACAATCGGTTCTCCGCCCCCCCCCACGAGTATCGAAATTCAGTGTGAGTCTACAGACACACTGCTGTGCCACAGAAAGAAATATCTTGAAAACATAGAAGCCAGACAGAATTATGTGAAGCATATGAAAAAAAAAGATATATTATTTGGAGTGGGTTATATTAAGGATACATAAGCCAGACAGAATTATGAAACTCATGTCAAGCTTTTGAGGTTAAAAAATTACTTATTATATGGAGTGTGTTATCGTGGTGACACAGAAGCCAGAGAGGACTGTGTAACGCATGTGAGAATAAAAAATAATACATTATGTGGAGTGGGTTTTCTTGGAGACATAGAAGCCAGACGGAATTATGTGAAGCATATGAGAAAAAAATCCATTTATAACATTGAATGGGTTATCTTGGAAACAAAGAAAGCAGAAAGAATTATGTGAAACGTGTAAGAATAAAAGAAATATTATTTGAAGTGGGTTATCTTAGAGACATTGAAGCTAGACAGAATTAAGCACAGCATATGAGAATAAAAAATAATACATTATGTGGAGTGGGTTATCGTGGAGACATAGAATCCAAACAGAATTATCTGAAGGACATGAAAATAAAAAAAATAATTTGGAGTGGGATAAATTGGAGATACAGATGCCAGACAAAATTATGTGCCTCATGTCAAGCATATGAGAATAAAAAAATAACTTATTATGACCAGTGGCTTACCTTGGAGACAGAAAAGCCAGAAAGAATTATGTGAAGCATATCAGAATGAAAAAATAATTTATTACGTGGAGTGGGTTATCTTGGAGACTTACAAGCCAGATAGAATAATGTGAGGTATATGATAATAAAAAATTACTTATTACGTGGAGTGGGTTATCTTCGAGACAGAGAAGCCAGATAGAATAATGAGAAGTACTTGAGAAGACAAAAATAATTTACGTGGAGAATGTTATCTTGAAAACAGAGAAGACCAACAGAAGTATATGAAAATAAAAAATAACTCAATATGTGAAGTAGTTATCCTGGAGAAAAAGAAGGAAAACGAGATTATGTGACGCATATTTTAATAAAAGTTAATTTATTACGTGAAATTTGTTATCCTGGAGACCTACTGGCCAGATAAAATTACGTGAAGCATATGAGAATAAAAATGATTTATAATGTGTGTTGGGTTACTTTGAAAACATAAGAGGCCAGACAGAGTTATGTAAAACATACAAGTATAAAAAATAACTTATTATGTTGAGCAGTTTATCTTGATGACATAGCAGCCAGACAGACGTATGTGAAACATATGATAATAAAAAATAACTTGTTATGTTGAGTGGTTTTTCTTGGACACATGGTAGCCAGACAGATGCATGTAAAGAATGTAAAAAGAAAAATAATTTATCATGTGAAGTTGGTTATTTTGGTTATTTTTTTGTTATTTGTTATATTTATAATATTTAAAGGTTACAGACAAATTACCGACATTAATTGGCCATGTATTAAGTTCAACTTGTAATATTTTATCCCCTGTGCATCAGAACTAATATGTGCAACACAAAGGGTAGAAAATGAAATGATTTACCCCTAAAATATCACGTTCTTGTATTCATTTTTTGTGTCCTTTCTAATCGTTGAGTTCACAAAGAAAGAAAAAGGTAACTGATTAATTGGTGACCACATGTTTGACGGGATTGTGTTATTGGGTGTACGAATTTAGAAGGTTTCTTAGATGTTTGATTATATTTATTAATATTCATTTATTTATAATATTTATTAAAAGGTGTTCATTTATACTGGTTTATTTTGTATTGGTTGTATAAGTAAGGCTTCTTTAATTTTGCGTTTGTTTATGTTTGTTTCTTTATTTAGTATTTTAGTGTTTTCTATGGTTATGTTGTGTTTATTTGACTTGCAGTGTTCGAAAACGTGTGAAGGTGACTTTTTATGTTCTTTGAATCTGGTTTCCATTTTTCTACTTGTTTCTCCAATATAGAAGTCGTGGCAGTTATCACATTGTATTTTATAAATAGTGTTGGTGAGGTGTTTGTCAGTGTAGTTTTTACATAGTATAGACCTCAGTTTTGTGCCTGGATTTTGAATAAATTTAGTATTAACTGGAATGTCACATTTTGTTACTAGTTTTTGCCAAATGTTGGTTATTTGTTTGCTGATGTTGGGAATATATGGTATACAGCAGTATATGGTTTCGTGATTTTTTGATTCGTGAGATATATTTACTTTTGTTGGTTGATTTTGCTTTCTGTCTGGGTGTGTGCGTATAATGTTTTCTACGGTTTGTGGAGGAAACTTATTGATGTTGATGAAGTATTGTTTTATTTTGTCTAATTCATCGTTAATTTTATCTGGTGAGCATAGTTTTATGGCTGTGTTTATCTGGTTTCTTAGTATGCTAAGTTTTTGTTTTGTTTCATGTGCTGAGTCCCAAGGAATGTATAGTCCAGTGTGGGTAATTTTTCGGTGGATTTCTGTTTTGAATTGTGTGTCGGTTCTTATAATTTTGAGGTTAAGAAATGATATTTGATTTCTTTCTTCCTGTTTACACGTGAAGTTAATCACATTAGCTCTATACATCCCTACTACTACATTTTACTTAGGAATAATAAATGGTTATGAGAAAAATAATGAAATAAAGATGAGTTTCGTGGTCTTGTAACAGATACATCACATGCATTCTCTTGTTATATTTCATATCTCATTGATAACCTGATGAATTGGTAATAGCTGATGTCAGATTTAGTCTTTAGACGCACCGGTCGCTAAAAAATGTTGTTTGCTGTTATCGACGAAAGATATGCTTTACTGAAAATGTCAAATAAACCAAAGATAATCCTGAAATCATCTTATCCAGTTGATACGATATGTACTGATAGGGATACTGGCGTTCTCTGGAAAAAATTCTTTTCAGCTCTGAAACGACAAAAACATTCTGATAAAGTGCTGTCTAGGTTTTAGTTCTTCTGACCGAAAGCATAATTTGATTTTAAATCTAATGAGATAACTTTATAATAAACCAAACTTTTAGTTGTTTTTTGTAATTTCTCCTTTAACGAATAAATGTTTTCTATTTTTTGACAGTTATTCTTAAACAGTTTATCTTAGTTGAATCTAGTTATCTGGAAACACGTTACAACAGAACACATTCTTGATGTCGAGAAACCCACTTGTTGAGAATTTTCTATGCAAAAACGGCTGGTTTGGGTTGAGAGAATATTTTAAATAGAAGAGCGAACAACGTTTCGACCCTCTATTTAAAATATTTTCTCAACCCAAACGAGCCGTTTTTGCATTAAAAAAAGAAAAAAGAAAACATTCTTATATTACTACCCTTTAAATACCTCTTTTAATGTGGCTTCATTTCGAACTTTATGTCTTTTATTTAACTTGTATTAAGTCACTGACCTTATTATATTTCATAACATCATGACCAATAGTCTCTTGTTGTTGTGATGATCAAGTGACTATGCGCTTCACCTGTTCTGAATTGTTGAGTTGTTAATATGTCTAATAGTCTCCTGCTGTAAAAATCAGGTGACTATGCGCTTCATCTCTTCTGAATTGTAAAGTAATTAATAATATGTTTAATAGTCTCTTCTTGTTGTCATAGTCAGGTGACTGTGTACTTCATCTGTTCGGAATTGTAAAGTAGTTAATATCATGTCCAATAGTCTCTTGTTGTTGTTATAGTCAGGTGACTATGTGAGTATCGGTTTTATGATACTTCCATAACTGAAAGCTGGGAATGTGCTGAGGAAAATCACGTCTGGAACTCTTCAATCCTCAACCCAATACACTAATCATACCAAATGATAAACGTTACCTTTTAACTAATTATCCTTTCTATATACACACTAATATATGTATATATGACATACTAAGTTAATATATAGAATAATAATATGCATACATGTATATAGAATATATATATATATATACATAGAATATTAATACCGATAGAATGAAGTAAATCAAAATAACAACAAATCCAAACCTCTGAAAAATTATATTAGTTTGTTATGACCCGAAACAAAAATAAATATTAAAAACAGCAAATCCAAAGTTCTGACTAATCATATCAGTTTGTTTAACCCAAAACAAAAATAAATATTAAAAACAACAAATTCAAACATCTGATTAATTATATTAGTTTGTTAAAAACCAAAACAAAAATAAATTTTCAAAAACGCTTTGCTAATTGAAAGGATCCCAGGGTACAGATTGTAATATGAGATATAAAATGTACCCTGGGTTATGGAGTTGGCTAAACGTAAAACCCGCATAGCGGTGGGGATACACCGCCTATCAGTCTTAATGTTTGGAGCTGTTTTAACAGCTTAGACACGAACGTTCTTATAACCTAACATTTACGCGGATGGATAAAATCATTAATGGAAAAAGAAATGAATAAAAACGAAATAAAGAAAATTGAAACATTTATCTGTACGAGAGGAAAATAATTATTTTTTGTTAACCTATAATTACGCTATAATTTTCTTTTCATTTATTCGCCTTTACTTTTTAATTTGAACCATGTGGGAGTTATAATGTGACGGTCAATCCCATTATTCGTTGGTGAAAGAGTAGCCCAAGAGTTGGCGGTGGGTGATGATGACTAGCTGCCTTCTCTCTATCGTTACGCTGCTAAATTAGGAACGGCTAGCGTAGATAACCATCGTGTAGCTGTGCGAGAAATTTAAAACAAATCAAACCAAACTCTCCACCACGAGTATTGAAAGCCAGTTTCTAGAGGTGTGAGTCCGCAGACATATCGCTATGTTACAGGAGGACACGTGCGAAGACATATCTCTATGTCGCAGGGGGACAAGTTTAAAGGAAAAGAAGAGACTACATTGAGACCAATAGAAATAATTTTAATTTTCACTGAAATTGGAGTGTTTTGATGATATATGAGGGTTCTTTGTACACCTTTAATAAAATGTCGTATTTTGATGTATAAATGCATGAATGTAACTTAATGGACGCAATGACATTTGTTCCACCCTCCATGTTTATCCTAATGTAAATTATCAGAGCATCGTTTATAGTCTAAACTTTAGACAAAAGAGTTAAGGGACAACCTCAAGCTCAGATTTCTAAACTTCAATAAGAAATTTAAAACTGCAAAAGCTGAACTATTTTTTTTTTTAAGAATCGTTTTGGTTTTCAACTCTCGTGAAACGTTCTTTTTTAATTTACGAATTCTACAATCGAAAAAAAACTGCATGAATATTCAGGATTCGTTAAAAATAGTCTATTTCAGTTACAGTGAAAGTGGTTGAAACCTTAAACTAGCAAGAACATAGAAAATAAATATTTCTCTCTTAAAAAATTTGAATCTCGTTTTTACTACTTTAAACCACGACCTCATATTTTTATTTCCGAAGAGATTTTTAGGCTTAGCTAACCAACAAAAGCTGGTTTTTGATATATATTACGAATTTAAACTCGTTCATTCGTAGCCACCGTGTTGAGAAAAAAATAACAAGTCTGAGCCACGGTTCGATTACGGTTTAAAAAACGAATAAAAGCTGATTTATTAGCACTTTGAATTTATTATCTGGAAGTCTCGATGTTCAAAGAATAAAAATATGGTTTGTGTAAAGATTTCCTGAAACATGAACCGAGTTACATGAATAAAACAACACTAATCAACTACACAACAAGCAAACAACAATAAAACTCACGATACAACAAACAAGCAACAATAAAACCCACGATACAACAATAAAAACCGTGATACAAGAAACAAACAACAATAAAACTCACGATACAACAAACAAGCAACAATAAAAATCGTCATACAACAAACAAACAACAATAAAACTCACGATACAACAAACAAGCAACAATAAAATCCACGATACAACAAACAAACAACAATAAAACCCACGATACAACAAACAAACAACAATAAAACCCACGATACAACAATAAAAACCGTGATACAAGAAACAAACAACAATAAAACCCACGATACAACAAACAAACAACAATAAACCCACGATACAACAAACAAACAACAATAAAACCCACGATACAACAAACAAACAACAATAAAACCCACGATACAACAAACAAACAACAATAAAACCCACGATACAACAAACAAACAACAATAAAACCCACGATACAACAATAAAAACCGTGATACAAGAAACAAACAACAATAAAACTCACGATACAACAACAAGCAACAATAAAAATCGTGATACAACAAACAAACAACAATAAAACTCACGATACAACAAACAAGCAACAATAAAATCCACGATACAACAAACAAACAACAATAAAACCCACGATACAACAAACAAACAACAATAAAACCCACGATACAACAATAAAAACCGTGATACAAGAAACAAACAACAATAAAACCCACGATACAACAAACAAACAACAATAAAACCCACGATACAACAAACAAACAACAATAAAACCCACGATACAACAAACAAACAACAATAAAACTCACGATACAACAAACAAACAACAATAAAACCCACGATACAACAAACAAACAACAATAAAACCCACGATACAACAATAAAAACCGTGATACAAGAAACAAACAACAATAAAACTCACGACACAACAAACAAACAACAATAAAACTCACGATACAACAAACAAGCAACAATAAAATCCACGATACAACAAACAAACAACAATAAAACCCACGATACAACAAACAAACAACAATAAAACCCACGATACAACAATAAAAACCGTGATACAAGAAACAAACAACAATAAAACCCACGATACAACAATAAAAACCGTGATACAAGAAACAAACAACAATAAAACCCACGATACAACAAACAAACAACAATAAAACCCACGATACAACAAACAAACAACAATAAAACCCACGATACAAACAAACAACAATAAAACTCACGATACAACAAACAAACAACAATAAAACCCACGATACAACAAACAAACAACAATAAAACCCACGATACAACAATAAAAACCGTGATACAAGAAACAAACAACAATAAAACTCACGACACAACAAACAAACAACAATAAAACTCACGATACAACAAACAAACAACAATAAATCCACGATACAACAAACAAACAACAATAAAAACCACGATACAACAAACAAACAACAATAAAACCCACGATACAACAATAAAAACCGTGATACAAGAAACAAACAACAATAAAACTCACGATACAACAAACAAACAACAATAAAACCCACGATACAAGAAACAAACAACAATAAAACCCACGATACAACAATAAAAACCGTGATACAAGAAACAAACAACAATAAAACTCACGATACAACAATAAAAACCGTGATACAAGAAACAAACAACAATAAAACTCACGATACAACAAACAAACAACAATAAACTCACGATACAAAAAACAAACAACAATAAAACCCACGATACAACAAACAAACAACAATAAAACTCACGATACAACAAACAAACAACAGTAAATTACAAGATACAACAAACTACACAACTTTACACTGCTGCACACCATATGTTCCTGACATCGGCCATAAAACTAACCAACATTTGGAAAACAAACTTAAAACACAAAATTCCATTAAACACCAAATGTATTCAAAAACCAAGTACAAATTTAGTATTAACTGGAATGTCATATTTTGTTACTAGTTTTTGCCAAATGTTGGTTATTTGTTTGCTGATGTCAGGAATATATGGTATACAGCAGTATATGGTTTCGTGATTTTTTGAATCGTGAGATATATTTACTTTAGTTGGTTGATTTTGCTTTCTGTCTAGGTGTGTGTGTATAATGTTTTCTACGGTTTGTGGAGGAAACGTATTGATGTTGATGAAGTATTGTTTTCATTGTACGTGTTATGTCTGTATAAGTTTGAACAGCTTATAAACTTTCCGTTTTTTACTCTGCTAAGTTATAGTTATTAGCGGAGTTTAAAAACACGTTGATGGTTGGTTTATCAAGACATTATAAACCAATTTTCACTAGTGTGTGCCATTGAGTTTATTAACAGTTTAATAAACGGATGATAAACAAGCGTCTCTCACGGTTGCACATGTTGTTTGTTTCCCAGCAAACCCATATTAAATTATCTGATTTGTCTGTCCACAGCAAGGAATCGAATTCCAAATTTTGGCTTTGCAACTACATGGAGTTGCATCTATTACTTCGGGGAACAAAATGTCGGTAAAATATCCGATAGGACGGATAAAGTGAATAAAAAATGAACAATTTGATTACATTGTGTTTCTGTGTTTTTGCTCAAAGGGGTCGGCTTCTCAAAACGGGAATATCATGTTACTTCACAGAATTACAAACTGCATAAGATCCATGAAAGAATACATGTTCTTGTTTCGGTTCTTTTAAAATAAAGCTCGTTTTATGTGTTCTTTAATTCCATTCAGTTTTTTATATATAAGGCAAAACGTTCGTATGTAATTATCGAATTCATATAAAACTTAATAGAATACGTTTTTTTAGTTAGCATATCTAAAAAAAATATTTATATATATTGTTTTATATACAGTTTTATGTCGTTCATTTTTATTTTGTCATTCTTTTCCTCATTGGTGTGTTAGCCTTACTTTATTTACATTGGTGTGTTAGCCTTACTATATTCTCATTGGAGTTTTAGCCTTACTTTATTCTCATTGGTGTGTTAGCCTTACTATATTTTCATTGGTGTGTTAGCCTCACTTTATTCTCACTGGTGTGTTAGCCTTACTATATTTTCATTGGTGTATTAGCCTCACTTTATTCTCATTGGTGTATTAGCCTCACTTTATTCTCATTGGTGTATTAACCTTACTTTATTCTCATTGGTGTGTTAGCCTTACTTTATTTTATTTAATCAAACTCTCCCAACATTCGTAATACAAGTTTTTGATATTTTAAACCCTTGTTTTATAATTTATTCATGGCTGATTCACATTCGTAACGACATCCATTTTTGAATTTCTTTCTCATAATAATTGAGAGATCTGGTCCTACATAAGTCGTCCCCCATCTGGGACAGCGGTAAGTCTACAGATTTACAACTCGGAATCCGGGGCTCGATTTTCATAAGTGGACGCATTTGATAGCCTGATGTTGCTTTGCTATAAGAAAACACACGCATGCGCACCTTACTTCAGTTCGGGCTAAAGGCTCTGAAGAACTCTTAATATAAGTCAGAATATATCGTTTTCACATGTCATTAATCTCTGTTTGCATGAGGGAAAATTAAACCTAGATAAAATATGAACGTTAATGTAAGCAAGCTCGTGCTTGTTGAGTGTCCATCGTCGTTAGTGATGGAGGTAATTAAACGAAAACTAATTTATTGCTCCAAGATACAAGAATATTGAAACCATACTGCGCGTGCGTGACTAGGGACTATTTTCTGAATGCATCAAGTTTTAGATCAGTGTACGAGTATTAGAAAACTGTGTGGTCATTAGAAATTTAAAATTATCCATTAAGTGCATTTAGAAATTAAGACACTTTAGCCGCTTGGGGACGAGAGAGACCATTTACACTCTCTGTGGTGTCCAAGGTAACTAATATCGTTTTATTAGAAAGGGCAACTCTTTAATTACGTGTGAAATATTACCAGGTGTCCTGGTGTCAGTACGTATACTGTAAATCTTTGTCAGCGGTGTACGTTGCTGTGTTTACGACGTTCAGAATATACTGATTTTAGAACGAGTAAAAGTTCAAAATTCTAATTTTTATATATAATAGCAACTAACTGTAGAATAAGAGTGAAAACAGTCATCAAAGAAAAGTTGTGCTCACTAACTGATAATATGTGAAACAAGTTAAGCCTTTTTACTGTTGTTATCATACTCCGAGAAACGAAACTTAATGCATTATTGATGACGGGAGTCCCACCTGAAATGTGTATCAGAACGGCTGTTAAGTTCTCAGATACAAAACGTAATTTACTTAATTTGGGAAAACTAATTAAGCCTCAAATTGTTTGGTCATTTCACTATATTTTCCAACCACTTACACATACGAAATCTATATTATATATATATATATATTATATTCAACACCAGCGCCAACTGCTGTTGGAAATGACGCGACAGAAAGGAGGTCGTTACGTCAACATTTAAAATGTTATTCATATTTTATTCAACATACCGAGAGATTAGAATTGAATAAGAAACGTGACACTAGAAAATATAATTAAACCACGAAATGCTCCATGAATACATTAAACAAATCAACACTGAATCTATTGATTAGTTAGGTTTAATATATCACTAATATCTTATAGAGAGGATATAACATCTTATAGTAACAGAGAGGATATAACATCTTGTAGTAACAGAGAGAATATAACATCTTGTAGTAACACAGAGGATATAGCATCTTATAGTAATAGAGAAGATATAACATCTTATAGTAACACAGAGGATATAACATCTTATAGTAATAGAGAGGACGTAACATCTTATAGTAATAGAGAGGATATAGCATCTTATTGTAATAGAGAGGATATAGCATCTTATAGTAATAGAGAGGATATAGCATCTTATTGTAATAGAGAGGACGTAACATCTTATAGTAATAGAAAGGATATAACATCTTATAGTAATAGAGAAGATATAACATCTTATAGTAATAGGGAGAATATAACATCTTATCTTCCTTTCCTTTTTTGTTTTTGAATTTTGTGCAAAGCTACACGAGGGCTATCTGCATTATACAGTTCTAACGTACCACTGATCGACGAACAGTTTAGCACTGATAGACGAATTGAAGGAAAAGCAACCATCATCAACTTTTGGGCTACTATTCTACTTACGAATAATATAATTGACCGTTACATTATAACACCTCTAGAGCTGAAAGAGCGAGCATGTTTGGTGATGGGGATTCGAACCTGCAATCCTTTCTCGTCTTTATCAAACCGTTAACGATGAAGCTAATAATAACAGTAGGAACGACAGGAGCTAGTTTATAGACGTGCATTAAAACACGAGGTATAATTACGTCACACTTCACAGTGATCATACAGATTTTAAAATACTATAACAATGACAATAACAATTTATCTGACTTTTCAACACATACGAAACTGTAGAACTTGACACAACAGCAGATATACTCCTAGAGTAATCCTAATCAAAGATAGAACTTGACACAACAGCAGATATACTCCTAGAGTAATCCTAATCAAAGATAGAACTTAAATGAACCAATTAAATGCTGACACCTCTTAAAATCGTCTAGGTGCTTTCAAGTTAGTAATCTACTTCATTTCCACCCAATAAGATCATAACACAGCTCTCAAAAATGTATTCAGATTCGTGGACACACGACGCCTTACAAGAATAAATCCTAAAAATGTTAAACTTCTATTTATTTGTGCAAACCCACTTAGAGACTATCAGCACTAGGCTCTCATCCTTTGGACAGGTAGATTAGACAGAAGGCACCTAGTCAATAGCCTGTTATTTGGTTTTTCATGTCTTACAAAACAGGAGAATTTAACCATCAGCTTTGTATAGCATTCACTGCCCCAGAATGAGGAACGCATTTTTTTTTCATTACTACCATAAGGAATTGCAAATGGAGGTCTTTGAGTCACACAACACGGTACGTTAATAACACGCGATCCTTGATAGCGTAATCGTTAAACTTTAACCTTTTTCACCTCAGGATGACGCTCAGTCTAGTATTAATTGAAATTCAAAACTGAAACCAAAACTTCACACAAGAACCCGATGTAAACAACCATATTATGAGAAGCACAAAAGCAGAGACACATCTTGCAACTGACACCTCATATAATGATAAAGCAAGACGAGCTGAATTATTTGAACAATAATACCCGTGTCGTATCTACTCTCTTGGTATTGACAAGATAAATACAGACAAATAAAGATTGTGACTAT
>CM022403.1:62883825-63096102 GCA_011833715.1 Carcinoscorpius rotundicauda | reverse complement strand
CTGATGGTGGGGTATATTATTCGTTTTCTTCTCGCCTCTTCATCTTTCCACAATAAATTTTATTAAAATCGGTAATATTTTTATCGCCAAAACAAAAACTCGTTGGTATTTAATATATTGTAGGATCAACAATATCAAAATGTATATAAACCTGTATTATTCACACACATCGTGTATTAACATTATTGTTGTGATATAAACCTGTATTATTCACACACATCGTGTACTAACATTATTGTTGTGATATAAAACTGCATTATTAATATACATCGTGTACTAACACTATTATTGTGATATAAACCTGTATTATTCACACACATCGTGTACTAACATTATTGTTGTGATATAAAACTGCATTATTAATATACATCGTGTACTAGCATTATTGTTGTGATATAAAACTGTATTATTCACACACATCGTGTACTAACACTATTGTTGTGATATAAAACTGTATTATTAATATACATCGTGTACTAACATTATTGTTGTGATATAAAACTGTATTATTAATATACATCGTGTACTAACATTATTGTTGTGATATAAAACTGTATTATTAATATACATCGTGTACTAACATTATTGTTGTGATATAAAACTGTATTATTCACACACATCGTGTACTAACACTATTATTGTGATATAAAACTGTATTATTAATATACATCGTGTACTAACATTATTGTTGTGATATAAAACTGTATTATTCACACACATCGTGTACTAACACTATTATTGTGATATAAAACTGTATTATTAATATACATCGTGTACTAACATTATTGTTGTGATGTAAAACTGTATTATTCACACACATCGTGTACTAACATTATTGTTGTGATGTAAAACTGTATTATTCACACACATCGTGTACTAACATTATTGTTGTGATGTAAAACTGTATTATTCACACACATCGTGGACTAGCACTATTGTTGTGAGACTACTATATCAACGCACGTGCCACTAAGTTTGTTTCACCAACAAAACTCTAAAGTGATGTATAGAAAGTAACAAATCTAGAAATATATCTTTACCTGGTCAACCCATACATTTGTTGTCATTAACTGGTGTTTCAGGTTCTGCAGAAGAAAGAAAAAAAATTTTCTGTATATGTCAAAATGACAAACAGTCAAAACTATAAACCATTAAAACGACACGTGCTTAGAAAATCTATATTTACAGTTGAAAAAAATACAACGTTAGAATCATCACACGATAAGTTGTTAAAACATTATTAAATGCTAAAACAAGAAATTATCTTCAAAAAATCTTCACGAATTTTGATGTTCTGTAACACAAACTTCAGGTGCTAAAGATGGTGTCACAGAACACCTGATATAATAATGTTTTGTTTTATAATGATTTCAGTGTTGTAAACTTTTCATTAAAAAACTGTACAGTCTAGAATATTTTATCTTTATACGTTACCACTTTGTTATACACTTACTAGTAAGGTTAGAGTTTTACAAACGTTTAATAACATGTCATGTCTTACAAAGCTAGCGCAAAAATTATTTTGGTATTTGTTGGATGTTAAGCGCAAAGCTACACAGTGGACTAAATGCGATCTGCCCACTACGGGTATCGAAACCTGGTTTCTAGCGTTATAAATCCGCAAATATACCGCTGTGCAACTGTGGAGACCGTACTGTGTATATATATTCTAATTTATCATACTGTGGACTAACACTCGATTTTACAAAGACTTAATCCAAACACTTATTTCTGTATTAGGTTGTTTGTTTTGTACAAAGCCAAAGCGGGATCTCTGATCTGTCTACTGTGGGGAATCGAACTCCAAAATATAACATCGTTAAGTTCGTGAAATTTCCGTTGTACCACAAGGACATCTTCTGATTTAATTAGTTTTGGAGTGTCACATGTGTTAATATAATCTAAGACATGGCACCACCAAGTACAGTGTGCATGGGTTCTCTGAAATCTATGTATTTAAAAAGAGATAAATACCAAGTTTGGGAAACTAGCCATGAAACATTACAACAAACTTAAATGAGGATTTAACAACCCTTACCGAATTCAAACATAGACCATTTAACAACACTTACCGAATCCAGACATAGACCTTTTAACAACACTTACCGAATCCAGACATAGACCTTTTAACATGACTTACTGAATCCAGACATAGACCTTTTAACAAGACTTACCGAATCCAGACATAGACCTTTTAACAAGACTTACCGAATCCAGACATAGACCATTTAGCAAGACTTACCGAATCCACACATACATCATTTAACAATACTTACTGAATCCAGACATACATCATTTAACAATACTTACTGAATCCGGACATACATCATTTAACAATACTTACTGAATCCAGACATACATCATTTAACAATACTTACTGAATCCAGACATACATCATTTAACAACAACGAAGCGACCATTGCAGTTTTCCTGAATATACAAAAAATAATTTGATCCTGCGTGCCCTCAGATATCGTGTGCAAAAACTGGAAACTGATACCATCAGTGGATCTCACGGACAGAACAGCCATGGTACAAAATAACAAAACATTATCACATTCAATATAACAGCGGGAGTAACACAAGTATCTGTTCTGTCTCTCCTACTATACATCCTATTTGTCACCAATATCCCTCTTCCTAATCTCCCATACACTTATTTAGCGTATTTTGCAGACGACATTTTCGTCTGGGGCAACCTCGCGAAATCCACCAATCGCTGCAAACAGAATTCAAAAATTTCTAGACACCATACACGAATGGTGTTGTCACAGGACATTAACAGCACTTATTGTCCGCTATAACCTAAATGAACAACTTGAAAAGGTTAAAAAAGGGGAAAATCCAACATAGTAATAACCAAGTAAGTTAAGTCAAATAAGCCTCATGACCAACTTTCTAGTTATTACTTTTGACACACAACCAGCATGCTCTCTTAAGTAAACCCGTAAGTAAACGAATTGTCCACTTAAAAGTAGTTCTAGACTAAAGGGTACTACCCTGAAACGGTAGTTAAAATATACACAGGATATATCCGGCCTGCCATAGAGAATGGACGACAAATCATTTTCAGTTACTCAAATAGCATAAAAACATTATTCATTTACAACAAAACAGAATTATCAGATTAGTCTGAATAATTCCTGAATACACCCCGGTTGGCTGCCTACACAAACCACGCAACATTGACACGATCAACAAGAGAATAGTTGCTCTATCAACAGAATACTAGAACAAAGCAGAACAACGAACGCCCCCTCACGGCCACACTAAAGACAATGAAAAGCGCCCCATACAAAACATCTCCGTACAACTTGTATCTGACATTAAAACAACCAGAAACTCATTGAAGTTACGTCACATGTGTTTATAACTCAATATATTTCCTTCCCAGGTGAATCACCGGTAAAGTCCGTTAGTTTCTTAATCCCTGGTAAAAGTTCGTTAGTTTCTTAATCTCTGGTAAAGGTCCGTTAGTTTCTTAATCTCTGGTAAAGGTCCGTTAGTTTCTTAATCCCTGGTAAATTTCCGTTAGTTTCTTAATCCCTGGTAAAAGTTCGTTAGTTTCTTAATCTCTGGTAAAGGTCCGTTAGTTTCTTAATCTCTGGTAAAGGTCCGTTGGTTTCTTAATCTCTGGTAAAAGTCCGTTAGTTTCTTAATCTCTGGTAAAAGTATGTTAGTTTCTTAATCTCTGGTAAAGGTCCGTTAGTTTCTTAATCCCTGGTAAAGGTCCGTTAGTTTCTTAATCCCTGGTAATGGTCCGTAGTTTCTTGATTAAATAGTTTGTTTCTTTTCTATACAACTCCGTAGACCTCTTTGACGTCATCACTTCCTTCATTAAAGACCTGGGCCTTTGTTCTACCTCGACGCTCTCCAGACATTTATCAAATCTTGCAATAGGGATTTACTGACCTTTAAATCATGAATTCCTTAACTTTTAAAATGTATTCACGAGCGGGTCAAAGTGGGATAATCTTCTCCCTGAACATCCAAGTTGGGAGCGGGTTGAAGTGGGATAATCTTCTCCCTGAACACCCCAGTTGGGAGCGGGTTGAAGTGGGATAATCTTCTCCCTGAACACCCCAGTTGGGAGCAGGTCGAAGTGAAATAATCCTTCCCTGAACACCCTAGTTGGGAGCGGGTTGAAGTGGGATAATCTTCTCCCTGAACACCCCAGTTGGGAGAGTAAAAAACCGTTTCTTAAAACTAAATACCTGTTATAGTTCTGTTTTGGGAGAAATGGGTTGCGAACAAGGAATTATCTTTTTCAACGGCGGGGCACACTAACCGCCAAGGCCCGGCATGGCCGAGCGTGTTGAGGCGTGCGACTCGTAATCTGAGAGTCGCATCAAACATGCTCGCCTTTTCAGCCGTGGGGGTGTTATAATGTGACGGTCAATCCCACTATTCGTTGGTAAAAGAGTAGCCCAAGAGTTGGCAGTGGGTGGTGATGACTAGCTGCCTTCCCTCTAGTCTTACACTGCTAAGTTCGGGACGGCTAGCACAGATAGCCCTCGAGTAGCTTTGTGCGAAATTTAAAACAAACTAACTAACTAACCACCAACTTGTATTATACGTGACACTTAACAAAGAATAACTTACAGAAACGGTTATATCGTTGATTTTATATGTTAAGTACATAGAATATCCCACAGTATTGAGAGCGCAAAACTACGTTATTTCCGGTATTTTTGTTTAAACTTGTTTGTCTAACTGGCGCGTTATTTGTGACAACGCCGATCATGAAACAGTTCAACAAGTAGTTTGGTAAATAATTAATAAAAGTCGGTGTAGTGAAGATTAGGATTAAAATATTAAAAAATACCTTACGTGTCTTGGTTTCATCCTACAGACCCAAACTCATGTGATAATAAAACAGTTTCGTAACATCATGAAAACCGAAATATACGTTTTATATAATAACATAAAACTCACATCAACACCAACATTACTCATTTGAAATTGATCCGTCTTTACTTATTAGTTTCTCGAAGTTCTGTTTTATCTGAACTTACGATGTCTATAAGTTGGGCCAGTCGAAGTCCTAATTTGACAATCAGTTTGTCGGTATGGTTACTGACCGGACGGATCAGTCGGTTATATCCGCTAAGAATGTCATCGAGAAGCCGCTTAGCATCCGGATGTGCACAGCATCTTCCCGCCAGTATCCCCAATAGAAGAAGAACCACTCCAGCCCGTAGTGATCTCCAAACAATTCTGTTCGGGGAGCTCAACATTGAAACAAAGTTTCTACTTATTCATGTTTGTTACCCGCCCTCACCCCCAACATCAGAGCTATTCATCAGAGGTGTAGGCTTATAGTGTCATATTCTTTTCCAAAACGAACTTCAGGTATCGTACGCGCCACTTGCACGATTTTCTACCGACAACCAGCCGTCTTTTCCCTACCAATCGATTGTATATTCCACTGAAAACTCATTTTTTCTTTAAGCTCCCAGTTATCCCGAAGTGTTTGGTGTCTAGAGTATCACTCTCATCCTCTGGACCACTGCCTCTCCTAACACATCGATCTCAAGTGCAACATTTTTGTCTACTAGTGAAAGCGCCACCTACGGGTAGTAACGACTCCTTACATAGAAATATGACGATCAACACGTATTGCAGTCGTTCTTTGTGGTAGTTTAATGTGTTTTACGTCTTTTGAACCGCTCTAGTTTTAATCGTTTGTACAATAGTTAGGCTTAGTGAAAACCATTCTAACTTGAAAAAGGTTCGAAAAAAATCAACTCAGATTCGGGGCGCGCGAACAGAGTTGAAGAAAACCAGTTTACTAACTGGTAAATCACCACCGTTGTACTGAGCAGCTAAAACAACGAAAGCAGAGAAGTGACTCTGAGTCAATATAAAAAGGAAACCAGTTTACTAACTGGTAAACCACCACCGTTGTATCAAGCAGCTAACAAATAGAAAGCAGAGAAGTGACTCTGAATCAATATAAGAAGAAAACCAGTTCATTAACTTGTTCAGAAGACGCAGGACTTCGTAATTCTCGTCGAAACGATTTCATCAAAGTCAATTTACTTCTGTTGTTCAAACTCATCAAAAAGGAACAATTCACAGTTCCTAATGTTTAAACTTATAAATCATGTATAGAGATACTGTCTTATGATTCATAGGAACTGGCTGTTCAAACAGTGGATATCTTTTTTTAATTTATTTTGCTCCCTCTCCAGGTTGCTCAAACAGTGGATATCTTTTTTATATTATTTTGTCCCCTCTTATTGTTGCTCCAACAATGGATATCTTTTGTATATCATTTTGCACACTCTCCTGGTTGCTCAAACAGTGGATGTCTTTTTTATATCATTTTGCCCCTCCTGGTTGCTCAGTGGATATCTTTTTTATATAATTTGCCCACTCTCCTAGTTGCTCAAACAGTGGATATCTTTTTTTATATTATTTTGCCCTCTCTCCTGGTTGCTCAAACAGTGGATATTTTTTTACATAATTTTGCCCCCTCTCCAGGTTGCTCAAACAGTGGATATCTTTTTTATATTATTTTGTCCCCTCTTATTGTTGCTCCAACAATGGATATCTTTTGTATATCATTTTGCACACTCTCCTGGTTGCTCAAACAGTGGATGTCTTTTTTTATATCATTTTGCCCCTCCTGGTTGCTCAGTGGATATCTTTTTTATATAATTTGCCCACTCTCCTAGTTGCTCAAACAGTGGATATCTTTTTTTATATTATTTTGCCCTCTCTCCTGGTTGCTCAAACAGTGGATATTTTTTACATAATTTTGCCCCCTCTCTTGGTTGCTCAAACAGTGGATATCTTTTTATATTATTTTGCCCTCTCTCCTGGTTGCTCAAACAGTGGATATTTTTTTACATAATTTTGCCCCCTCTCTTGGTTGCTCAAACAGTGGATATCTTTTTTTATATTATTTTGACCCTCACCTGGTTGCTCAGACAATTCTGTTGTGTTGCTTTACTTCACAAACAAATAAAGTGATAGTTTATTATTGGCACATTGTTTGTTATTTCTAATAGATTACGACCGGTTATTTTTTCCAAACTGCTACTGGTTTCTCTGCTTCCCCGATGCCACTATAATCTCATCACACAGTTTTAATGGTTTACCACTGGATTACACCCGATGTTTTTATACTTTTTTCATTATTGGTTCATAATTAATGTCTACTTTACTATTGGTTTTTCTCTCATTAAACATTATTTAATTTTACCCTCTGTAAAAACACTTGAAGAACTGTAACTTTCTATCCTGTTTTTAATTAATTTTACAAAACATGGTTTCGTAACCAGAAACCTGTACGCTTGTGCTCAGTATTTTTGATTGAGATTTCGAAAGTACAGTTCAAGCCTGATTCCAACATTTGATATTAAAATTCTCTGGAGACGAGAAACGGTTTTCTTTAGACGCTAGGCCTCACAATGTTATTATTGATTTTCTAAGATGTCTTTGTTATTCTAACTTCCATTACTTCTCCAGCACTGCTGACTTTCAGTTCTAAGTATTTTAATGCCTTTATAAGTAAAAACTAAAAAGAAAAAGGCATCTGTTTTTTTTTTTAATTCTGGTTACCTAAATTTTTGGATTACGTTTAATGGACAGGAAACAGTGCAAACAGTTAACTCTTAGAATTTATCACACATGAGTGTGCTTTATAAGTGCAAAGTATGCGAAGAAGATGCACATCTGTGAAACTGTGCAGTGTTAGTGTTTGTTAAAGTTGTTGGTGTTTTCTCCTTGTTTGTCACTGAGCACGAATATAAACATAAAACATTCCAGGTTTCTCCTATCATGGGTACTGAAATACTGTTGATATTGTTGTAACGTTTTCAGACTTCTGAAACTAAATGCCCCCCAGTGGCTCAGCGGTATGTCTGCGGACTTACACGCTAAAATCCGGGTTTCGATACCCGTGGTGGGCAGAGCACAGATAGCCCATTGTGTAGCTTTGTGCTTAATTCAAAACAACAACTGAAACTAAATAACTGACTGATAGGATTAAAACAAATAAGTGTTCGATACCTGCGGTTGGCAGATGGCAGATAGTAAATCTTGTAGCTTGTCGTATAAAACCATTGAACAAATAATTGTAGAATCAGTATGTAAAATGTATACAATGGCAAACACAAGGTAAAGATCTGTTTTAAGTAAATACCTTCGTTGCAACATGTCTTTCAACACAGGATTTCTAAATTAATACAAACGAATGCTGTTCTTAGACACCGAATTATATAAGTCCACCTGTCTTAGTCCTGACATTAGTTAAGCCTTTATTATGTATGGTCTATATTCGAGAAACAGACCAATAAACATTGTATGTTGTGCAAAGATTCTGGTATCGTTGGTTTAATTTAAGTTAGAGCTGAGGTTTACTTAACGTCTCTACAGGAAGACAGACGTTACTGTCGTAGTGAGAGGGAATATCATAAGAGTTATGTAGGTAAGGAAGACAGATATTGATGTTTTAGTGTAGTAGTAAGGGAGCGTACCTTAATAAAATAGATAAACTCAAACAGGAAGGAGTGTACTTTAACAAAATACGATAAAATCAACCAGGATGAAGTGTACCTTGATAAAATACGATATAATCAACCAGTGTATCTTAATAATGTACGATAAAATCAACCAGGCAGGAGTGTACTTTAATACAATAAGATAATCTCCACAACAATGGAGTGTGCATTAATAAAATAGATAAACTCAACCGGGAGTTAGTGTATTTTAATTACACAAGAGAAACTCAAACAAGAGGGAGTGTATCTCAATAAAATAAGATAAACTCAACCAGTATGGAATTTAATAATGCAACAATGGTAAGTTGTGTCTTTTGTAATGATGTAACCATGGTAAGTTGTGTCTCCTGTAATGATGTAAGCTTTGTAAGTTGTGGCTTCCGTAATAATATTACGCATTAACTTTCTTTCTAAAACTTTTAAGAGATAATAGTTGGTATCGATACAAGGTTTCTTGACACTAGATTCTTTAATTCACTATATCTTTGAAGATCCAAGCTGGAATATATTTGTAATATCCATGGATCTTATCCTCTAGTAGCTCAAATCTTATAACGCTAAAAATTGAGTGTCGATACCCATGAGGGCACATCTCATTGTTTAGCTTAGTGCTTAAGAACAACTACTGAACGATCCTTGGACTGTCTTGCTTAATTAACTCATGACTGTCATACAGCTCTTCATTGGTAAAGTTTATATTCATCTGGATCATCCATAATAGGCTTGTTTGGAGTTGTGGCCACTTTGTTTCGGAAGCTGACATTCACTAACAATAAAGGTATTTGAGGTAATCATAGCCACGACCACAATGAAAAGTAAATAAAGTAGCTGTCAAAGGAAACTGGAATCAGGAAGATCAATTTTATTAGACATCAGTAGAAAATCATGTTAATAAATTTCGGTCAATACATCGTGTTATTCTGAAGCTTGGGTGAAATATTCAGTTATCATTTCAGGAACTGCTTAAAAAACAAATAGATTAATGGTAACTGAAAGCTAAAAACATTGTAAGGTACCTTTTATATTCTGTTTTTCCAGTTGGTTATACATAAATAGAATGTTTATCATGTTGAACATTTCTATTTTATCCAAAGTTATTAGCACATTATGTGACAAAAATATAAATCCACGTTTGTCTTGGAATGACAAAGCGAGTTAAGGCGTTCGACTCGTAATCTGAGGGGTCGAGGGTTCGAATTTTCATAGTACCAAACATGCTCGCCCTTTCAGCCGTGAAAGCGTTATAATTTTTCGGTCAATCCCACTATTTGTTGGAAAAGAGTAGCCCAAGAGTTGGCGGTGAGTGGTGATGACTAGCTGCCTTTTCTCAAGTCTTACACTGCTAAATTAGGAACGGCTAGCGCAGATAGCCTTCGTGTAGCTTTGCGTGAAAGTAAAAAAAAACAAACAAAAATTGTTTATCTTTTGAAAACAACTGCTTCACGGAGCGCATAACGTTAAGCCTTAGCTTCAAAGTTATTAAGTTTACAAAGCTTAGAACATCTTACAGTAAAGATGTTAGAAACGTGTGCGATATTCAAAACGTCAGACAGAAAAAAATATCAATATTATTGGATATTATTCGCACATTTTAATATATTTAATATTTTTACTTCGAGATGGCGCAACATCACTGTATATTCATTTTATCAGAAAAAATGTCATTAATAATCAACAGATGGCAGCAAACAATATTTATTTTCTTTATTTGCCAAGGAACATTATTTTTTAAGATGTAATAGTAGACATATATCTTCTACACACTGAAGATTTTTGTATCGCTACAACTACAAAGCTAATTATCTCTCGGTGTTTTATTGTAAATATTTACAATTCACAATAGCAACAACTACAACTCAGATCAAATATGTCACAAATACCACACAATATGTAGCAACAACTACAACTTGGGTCAAATATGCTACAAATACCACACAATATGTTGCAACAACTACAACTTGGGTCAAATATGCTACAAATACCACACAATAAGTAGTAACAACTACAACTTGGGTCAAATATGTTACAAATACCACACAATGTGTAGTAACAACTACAACTTGGGTCAAATATGCTACAAATACCACACAATGTGTAGCAACAACTACAACTTGGGTCAAATATGTTACAAATACCACACAATGTGTAGCAACAACTACAACTTTGGTCAAATATGTCACAAATACCACACAATGTGTAGCAACAACTACAACTTGGGTCAAATATGTTACAAATACCACACAATGTGTAGCAACAACTACAACTTGGGTCAAATATGTTACAAATACCACACAATGTGTAGCAACAACTTCAACTTTGGTCAAATATGTTACAAATACCACACAATGTGTAGCAACAACTACAACTTTGGTCAAATATGTTACAAATACCACACAATGTGTAGCAACAACTACAACTTGGGTCAAATATGGTACAAATACCACACAATATGTAGCAACAACTACAACTTTGGTCAAATATGTTACAAATACCACACAATGTGTAGGAACAACTACAACTTGGGTCAAATATGTTACAAATACCACACAATGTGTAATAACAACTACAACTTGGGTCAAATATGCTACAAATACAACACAATATGTAGCAACAACTACAACTCAGATCAAACATGTCACAAATACCACACAATGTGTAGCAACAACTACAACTTGGGTCAAATATGTTACAAATACCACACAATGTGTAGCAACAACTACAACTTGGGTCAAATATGCTACAAATACCACACAATATGTAGAAACAACTACAACTTAGGTCAAATATGCTACAAATACCACACAATGTGTAGCAACAACTACAACTTGGGTCAAATATGCTACAAATACCACACAACATATAGCAACAACTACAACTTGGGTCAAATATGCTACAAATACCACATAATCTGTAGAAACAACTACAACTTAGGTCAAATATGCTACAGATACCACACAATATGTAGCAACAACTACAACTCAGATCAAACATGTCACAAATACCACACAATGTGTAGCAACAACTACAACTTGGGTCAAATATGTTACAAATACCACACAATGTGTAGCAACAACTTCAACTTTGGTCAAATATGTTACAAATACCACACAATGTGTAGCAACAACTACAACTTGGGTCAAATATGTTACAAATACCACACAATGTGTAGCAACAACTACAACTTTGGTCAAATATGTTACAAATACCACACAATGTGTAGCAACAACTACAACTTGGGTCAAATATGGTACAAATGCCACACAATATGTAGCAACAACTACAACTTTGGTCAAATATGTTACAAATACCACACAATGTGTAGGAACAACTACAACTTGGGTCAAATATGTTACAAATACCACACAATGTGTAGCAACAACTACAACTTGGGTCAAATATGTTACAAATACCACACAATGTGTAGCAACAACTACAACTTGGGTCAAATATGTTACAAATACCACACAATGTGTAGCAACAACTACAACTTGGGTCAAATATGCTACAAATACCACACAATATGTAGAAACAACTACAACTTAGGTCAAATATGCTACAAATACCACACAATGTGTAGCAACAACTACAACTTGGGTCAAATATGCTACAAATACCACACAACATATAGCAACAACTACAACTTGGGTCAAATATGCTACAAATACCACATAATCTGTAGAAACAACTACAACTTAGGTCAAATATGCTACAGATACCACACAATATGTAGCAACAACTACAACTCAGATCAAACATGTCACAAATACCACACAATGTGTAGCAACAACTACAACTTGGGTCAAATATGTTACAAATACCACACAATGTGTAGCAACAACTACAACTTTGGTCAAATATGTTACAAATACCACACAATGTGTAGCAACAACTACAACTTGGGTCAAATATGTTACAAATACCACACAATGTGTAATAACAACTACAACTTTGGTCAAATATGTTACAAATACCACACAATGTGTAGCAACAACTACAACTTGGGTCAAACATGTCACAAATACCACACAATGTGTAGCAACAACTACAACTTGGGTCAAATATGTTACAAATACCACACAATGTGTAGCAACAACTACAACTTGGGTCAAATATGTTACAAATACCACACAATGTGTAGCAACAACTTCAACTTTGGTCAAATATGTTACAAATACCACACAATGTGTAGCAACAACTACAACTTGGGTCAAATATGTTACAAATACCACACAATGTGTAGCAACAACTACAACTTTGGTCAAATATGTTACAAATACCACACAATGTGTAGCAACAACTACAACTTGGGTCAAATATGTTACAAATACCACACAATGTGTAGCAACAACTACAACTTTGGTCAAATATGTTACAAATACCACACAATGTGTAGCAACAACTACAACTTGGGTCAAATATGGTACAAATGCCACACAATATGTAGCAACAACTACAACTTTGGTCAAATATGTTACAAATACCACACAATGTGTAGGAACAACTACAACTTGGGTCAAATATGTTACAAATACCACACAATGTGTAATAACAACTACAACTTGGATCAAATATGCTACAAATACAACACAATATGTAGCAACAACTACAACTCAGATCAAACATGTCACAAATACCACACAATATGTAGCAACAACTACAACTTGGGTGAAATATGCTACAAATACCACACAATATGTAGTAACAACTACAACTTGGATAAAATATGCTACAAATACCACACAATGTGTAGCAACAACTACAACTTATGTCAAATATGCTACAAATACCATACAATATGTAGCAACAATTACAACTTAAGTCAAATATGCTACAAATACCACAGAATAAGTAGCAATAACTGTAACGTAAATAAAAACAACAACTTTACATTTGATGAAATTCCTTTAGGTCTTAATTCAACCCGTATCATATATATATGATAGAATTATATTTTCACTAAACCTTACCAAGTTCATATACATGCGATGTTTTACACTTCGGGACCTGTCTGTTAGATAAGACAGAACAAAAATAAAAACACGAAACACACTAACAATTACGTCAAGTTTCTAGTTTTCACTGTAAACATGTTTAGATGTGGTACACACTGTACCACTTGTCACCAGATTCAAGGTTTCATGGTACACGTATTTAGATGTGGTACACACTGTACCACTTGTCACCAGGTTCAAGGTTTCATGGTACACGTATTTAGATGTGGAACACACTGTACCACCTGTCACCAGATTCAAGGTTTCATGGTACACGTATTTAGATGTGGTACACACTGTACCACTTGTCACCAGATTCAAGGTTTCATGGTACACGTATTTAGATGTGGAACACACTGTACCACCTGTCACCAGATTCAAGGTTTCATGGTACACGTATTTAGATGTGGAACACACTGTACCACTTGTCACCAGATTCAAGGTTTCATGGTACACGTATTTAGATGTGGAACACACTGTACCACCTGTCACCAGATTCAAGGTTTCATGGTACACGTATTTAGATGTGGAACACACTGTACCACCTGTCACCAGATTCAAGGTTTCATGGTACACGTATTTAGATGTGGAACACACTGTACCACTTGTCACCAGATTCAAGGTTTCATGGTACACGTATTTAAATGTGGAACACACTGTACCACTTGTCACCAGATTCAAGGTTTCATGGTACACGTACTTAGATGTGGAACACACTGTACCACTTGTCACCAGATTCAAGGTTTCATGGTACACGTACTTAGATGTGGAACACACTGTACCACTTGTCACCAGATTCAAGGTTTCATGGTACACGTATTTAGATGTGGAACACACTGTACCACTTGTCACCAGATTCAAGGTTTCATGGTACACGTATTTAGATGTGGAACACACTGTACCACCTGTCACCAGATTCAAGGTTTCATGGTACACGTATTTAGATGTGGAACACACTGTACCACTTGTCACCAGATTCAAGGTTTCCTGGTACACGTATTTAGATGTGAAACACACTGTACCACTTGTCACCAGATTCAAGGTTTCCTGGTACACGTATTTAGATGTGGAACACACTGTACCACTTGTCACCAGATTCAAGGTTTCATGGTACACGTATTTAGATGTGGAACTCACTGTACCACTTGTCACCAGATTCAAGGTTTCATGGTACACGTATTTAGATGTGGAACACACTGTACCACTTGTCACCAGATTCAAGGTTTAGTGGTACACGTATTTAGATGTGGAACACACTGTACCACTTGTCACCAGATTCAAGGTTTCATGGTACACGTATTTAGATGTGGAACACACTGTACCACTTGTCACCAGATTCAAGGTTTCATGGTACACGTATTTAGATGTGGAACACACTGTACCACTTGTCACCAGATTCAAGGTTTCATGGTACACGTATTTAGATGTGGAACACACTGTACCACTTGTCACCATATTCAAGGTTTCATGGAACACGTATTTAAATTTCTCTAAATGTTGTCGAAGACGGTATTATTAGTTATCGCACATCAAAATTAATAACACATCAGTTTGTTCTGTTATTTTTATTTTCACTCTTTGAGTATCGCTGGAGACAGCTGAGAAAAAAAACAAGTATTTCCTTTTCTTTCAAACTTATTTGAAATTTCAGTGAATTGGTCGAACGTCTGAACACATCACGTCTTCATAAAGATTTTATCACAAATTTTGATTTTAGTTTCTAAACAATAACACAGTCAACGTTAAACCAATTTTCGAGACTAAAGGTCAACATCAAAGTTTCTCTGTTTTTGACAAACTGTTGGTTACGAGAATGTCTTCTCAGGAAAGCGACCGAGTTCTTCAACCAATACCTAACTAATGATATAAAATACGTCAAATGGCCTGGAAAAACAACAGTGAACCGTAAATTGCTTTACAAACATCAATGGTGGCTTATTTTCTTTTAAGATAACTTCTTAATAGTATATAGAAAGTAATTTAGAGCTAGAAAATATTTTGTCTATTTCAAATTTCGCACAAAGCTGCTCGAGGGCTATCTGTGCTAGCCGTCCCTAATTTACCAGTGTTAGACTAGAGGGAAGACAGCTAGTCATCACCACCCACCGCCAACTCTTGGGCTACTCTTTTACCAACGAAAAGTGGGATTGACCGTCACACTATAACGCCCCCACGGCTGAAAGGGCAAGCATTTTTGGTACGATCGGGATTCGAACCCGCGACCCTCGGATTACGAGTCGAACGCCTTAACACGCTTGACCATGTCGGGCCAGAAAATATTTTGTATATAAAAAGGGAGGGTGGCGAGACCTTGAGACCAGTATCAAAGAGTTTTAACGATCAACCTCACTTGGCAACAGAAGTTAAAATATTGGTAAATTAAGATGGGTCTCAGAACGGTTGGTATGGTATTAACACTTCTACAAATTAAGCAGAGAACACCGTTTCGGTCTTCCTAGGTCATCTTCAGGCCCGACGTCCAAAATTGTGTAATTTTGCTGTGTCCATTAAGGAGGTTGGACCCTACAATATATCACGTAACTGGTCAACAAGCTTAAGAAATGAGAAAAAGTCAGTGCATCGATTACTAACTCATTTATAATTTGAATATCTTATAGAAGTGGCTACCCTTGGTACTTGTTGATATCTCTACGCCCTACGGAAGTTTACCAACTGTATCCTTCCGAGTCTACCTTTTGAAACGTAGAAGGAAGAATATAAATACATCCCATATAAACAATGCGATAAATACACCCCATATAAACAATGCGATAAATACACCCCATATAAACAATGCGATAAATACACCCCATATAAACCATGTGATAAACTATTTGACACGTAGAAGTAAACATATAAACCATGTGATAAACTATTTGACACGTAGAAGTAAACACATAAACCATGTGATAAACTATTTGACACGTAGAAGTAAACATATAAACCATGCGATTAACTATTTGACACGTAGAAGTAAACACATAAACCATGTGATAAACTATTTGACACGTAGAAGTAAACATATAAACCATGCGATTAACTATTGGAAACGTAGAAGTAAACATATAAACCATGCGATAAACTGTTTGAAACGTAGAAGTAAACATATAAACCATGCGATTAACTATTGGAAACGTAGAAGTAAACATATAAACCATGCGATAAACTATTTGAAACGTAGAAGTAAACATATAAACCATGCGATTAACTATTGGAAACGTAGAAGTAAACATATAAACCATGCGATAAACTATTTGAAACGTAGAAGTAAACATATAAACCACGCGATAAACTATTTGAAACGTAGAAGTAAACATATAAACCACGCGATAAACTATTTGAAACGTAGAAGTAAACATATAAACCATGCGATAAACTATTTGAAACGTAGAAGTAAACATATAAACCATGCGATTAACTATTGGAAACGTAGAAGTAAACATATAAACCATGCGATAAACTATTTGAAACGTAGAAGTAAACATATAAACCATGCGATTAACTATTGGAAACGTAGAAGTAAACATATAAACCATGCGATAAACTGTTTGAAACGTAGAAGTAAACATATAAACCATGCGATTAACTATTGGAAACGTAGAAGTAAACATATAAACCATGCGATAAACTATTTGAAACGTAGAAGTAAACATATAAACCATGCGATTAACTATTGGAAACGTAGAAGTAAACATATAAACCATGCGATAAACTGTTTGAAACGTAGAAGTAAACATATAAACCATGCGATAAACTATTTGAAACGTAGAAGTAAACATATAAACCATGCGATTAACTATTGGAAACGTAGAAGTAAACATATAAACCATGCGATAAACTATTTGAAACGTAGAAGTAAACATATAAACCACGCGATAAACTATTTGAAACGTAGAAGTAAACATATAAACCACGCGATAAACTATTTGAAACGTAGAAGTAAACATATAAACCATGCGATAAACTATTTGAAACGTAGAAGTAAACATATAAACCACGCGATAAACTATTTGAAACGTAGAAGTAAACATATAAACCACGCGATAAACTATTTGAAACGTAGAAGTAAACATATAAACCATGCGATGAACTATTCCCTTACCTAAATACACCCAACACATTGAAACATTAAATTCACACAAGATATTTGACTTTTTTCTTGAAACGATTTTCAAAGTATAAATTCTAAATATCTAATAAGATTTTGAGTATTATTGACCATTTGGAACTAAATATTTTTCAGGAGTCAAACATCATGAATCTTTCAGGTAAGAGTAGCCCAAGAGTTGACGGAGGGTACTTTCGACCAGTTGCCTTCTTTCTAGAGTATCGGTCAAATGGTAGATATCCCTTGGTGAGCTTAGTACAGAAAAATGAAACATTTAATTGTTTAGGTCTGGCTTATGTCATCTTCATTTATATATTGCCTAGAGAAAAACACACAGAAACGTACAAATATTATTTGAAAAAAATAAAATATATTTATGTGCTGAAAATAACAAAGAGTGTCTAGTTGAACAATAAAACCACCAGATGACGCATGTGTACTTAGCAGCATCAAAATATTACACACAATTGCATTGTTTCTTAGGTTACACGATAAATTGTTTATTTCAACCGCAAGACGACACTGTGGGCTATCTGCGTCATACTCACCACGGGTATCAAACCCTGGATTTTAAATGTTGATATTACAGATGTGCCACTACAGGATAAGCAAACGATAGCCTTCAAGTTATACTTTTTTTTACAGGTCCAAATTAGAGCATGTCCTCTATACAGATAGAGTGTATTCTTTTCTCTAATTACCACATTTAACATTACAAAGTTGCCCATTATCAAAACAGTATTACGTTTAACCGTTTGTTTCAGGTACTGAAATATCATTCTTTACGTGTGATAGAACGTTTTACTGTCAAGACTAACGTTCGCCGAAGGCAGCAAGTCGTCACCACTCACCGCCAACTCTTGGGCTACTCTTTTACCAACGAATAATGGAATTAACTGTAGCCTTATAACGTCGCCACGACTGACAGTGTGAACATGTTTGATGTGACGATAATTCGTACCCGCGACTTTCAAACTGCTTGAAGAGCAACCTAACCACCTGACCATGTCGGGCCTCTACCTTCATGTAATCACCCCTCATTATGAACTGAATAGCCAAGGCACTAAAGATAAGTCAGGTGGTCACCACCAACTTTTGAACCGGTAGTTCTTAAGTCGCATTTATAATCCAAAACTATAGAATATGTTTATCAGTTGTAGTTATTCGTTTTACGTACCAACGGCAGCGGGTCGCGAACCATGTATCTCAAGATTCACAGTCCAGGCTGACCCAGTTCAAGTGTGAGATGACCGATATTGTTTCAATAAAGTTCACCTATCTCTAAGATTTGTAACACATTACTTTTACCTCTTAAATTGGTTAAATAGACATTTTTCTAGTCATCGATTGCTTCACAAAATGATTCGACTCGTTAGTCGATCAATGCTTTAGTTTTATCGGTCACTGAAACTCCCCGATAGTTTAAAAGATCAAAGACTTATGTTATCCTTCCAGAGATCTTCTTTGGTCTACACTCAAATAATATTATATCATGTGGAATGGATTTAGCTATTAACTAATTGGACAACGTGTCATTTTGGGCTCGATCATACGAGGCCTTTTAACAACACAAATTATCTTTGTGAATATGCTCACACCGTTGTTATCGGTTTCTGTGAACAAGGCTATATTTTACCCTCGAGCAAGGCCTCAGGTAGTCGACAGTTTATAACGTATAGAACAAAATGAGCTCTCTACAACAGCCGCGTATTGAAAAGAACAAATGGTGATCCTAGTAGAACATCACTAAGTGAATTACCAATCATGTCACTCGTGAGGAGGTTTATAAGAATGCTGGGGTAGTTTATAAATTGTAATCATTATTTCGTCTGTCCTTGTAAGGCACATATTTCCACAATAAACTAGCTGTCTATTGCGAGAAACGAAACACCAATTTAGCGTGCAAAACGAACAAACTTATGTGTGAGGTGTCATTTTGTTTCATTTTAGTTTTATAATGACCAAAACAATAAAGAGGGAACTTCGCTGTAAGATAATGTGTTAAAGAAACTTGTAGCGTGTTTATATGTTGATAAGTCTTTAGTAATGTTTAATTAAATGTGTAAATGGAACGATATAGAGAAACAATGGCTAAAAATGAACTGTTTATTTCACCAAAGGTGGCATTTTGGTGTCATTCAAGTTGCTCCTTGGATATCACTGATTTACCTGATTCGTTATTTTTAACAAGTTTCTGTAGCTTTTATTAATCTATATCAGATTTCAACAATAAATTTCCCTCTGTGTTTGGATGAAGAGTTAAAAACCAAACTATTTGTAACCCATTTCTGAACTGTCGACATTACGGATCACGGTTCATCTTTCACTTTGGAACCGAACGTTTGCTGTGAGAGTGACAGTCAGAACTGATTGTCTTCTCTCATGTCTACCATTTTAAAATCATGACAAACTGCACAGATGTCCTTCTGTATAACCTTGCGTGTAAATTTAAAACAAACAATTTCTACATATGTGTTAGGTTTGTTTCTTTCTTTTGAATATCTGAGATAGTTTCACAATAACAGACAAGAGGGAAGGCAGCTAGTCAACAATACCCACAGGCGACTCTTGGGAAACTCTTTTATTAGCGAATAATGGGATTAACAATCACATTGTAATGCTTCCAAGAATTAAAGAGCATGTATGATTAATGATGCTGGAGCGCCCTCTCAATCATGATTTATGTTTATTAAAATAAATTATTACAAACAGAAATTATATTCATGAAACATGTCGAAAAGTGAACTATAAAGTAGTTTTACAGTTTCATTGTGGTGCGTCATAAATATATAACATTTTATGTAAGTACAATAAGTACAAAGTAGAGGGATTTATTAACACAAGTTAATCATTTGGCTATACCTGTAGTTCACATTGTATCTGATATAGATTTACTAACACAAGTTAATCATTTGGCTATACCTGTAGTTCACATTGTATCTAATATAGATTTACTAACACAAGTTAATCATTTGGCTATACCTGTAGTTCATATTGTATCTAATATAGATTTACTATCAGAAGCTAATCATTTGGCTATACCTGTAGTTCATATTGTATCTGATATAAATTTACTAACACAAGTTAATCATTTGGCTATACCTGTAGTTCACATTGTATCTAATATAGATTTACTAACACAAGTTAATCATTTGGCTATATTTGTAGTTCACATTGTATCTAATATAAATTTACTAACACAAGTTAATCATTTGGCTATACCTGTAGTTCACATTGTATCTAATATAGATTTACTAACACAAATTAATCATTTGGCTATACCTGTAGTTCACATTGTATCTAATATAGATTTACTAACACAAATTAATCATTTGGCTACACATGTAGTTCACATTGTATCTAATATAGATTTACTAACACAAGTTAATCATTTGGCTATACCTGTAGTTCACATTGTATCTAATATAGATTTATTAGCATAAGCTAATCATTTGGCTATACCTGTAGTTCATATTGTATCTAATATAGATTTACTGACACAAGTTAATCATTTGGCTATACCTGTAGTTCACATTGTATCTAATATAGATTTACTAACACAAATTAATCATTTGGCTATACCTGTAGTTCACATTGTATCTAATATAGATTTACTAACACAAATTAATCATTTGGCTACACATGTAGTTCACATTGTATCTAATATAGATTTACTAACACAAGTTAATCATTTGGCTATACCTGTAGTTCACATTGTATCTAATATAGATTTACTAACACAAGTTAATCATTTGGCTACACATGTAGTTCATATTGTATCTAATATAGATTTACTAGCATAAGCTAATCATTTGGCTATACCTGTAGTTCACATTGTATCTAATATAGATTTACTAACACAAGTTAATCATTTGGCTACACATGTAGTTCATATTGTATCTAATATAGATTTACTAGCACAAGTTAATCATTTGGCTATACATGTAGTTCACATTGTATCTAATATAGATTTACTAACACAAGTTAATCATTTGCTATACCTGTAGTTCATATTGTATCTGATATAAATTTACTAACACAAGTTAATCATTTGGCTATACCTGTAGTTCACATTGTATCTAATATAGATTTACTAGCATAAGCTAATCATTTGGCTATACCTGTAGTTCATATTGTATCTAATATAGATTTACTAACACAAGTTATACATTTGGCTATACATGTAGTTCACATTGTATCTAATATAGATTTACTAACACAAGTTAATCATTTGGCTATACCTGTAGTTCACATTGTATCTGATATAAATTTACTAACTCAAGTTAATCATTTGGCTATACCTGTAGTTCACATTGTATCTAATATAGATTTACTATATTGAATATCTGTTTTGATTATTACTGATAATGATATCATATTCATGATATATGATTCCTATGACGCTAGGATCCAGTTAAAAACAAATACTTGCAATAATTTTCCTTAAGCCTGACGTTAAATATGCACATTAGAAACAAACTTTGTATCTCTCTCATATCTTTAGCAAACAAAAATTATGAAAAAACAGTTGCTACGAGGGCATTATAAATAGTAAATACAATTTTAACATAATAACTACTGGAAAGAAAAATCATTATTACACAGTAATATCATTAGTATCATTATAAGGGAATTATTAGTATCATTAGTAGGCTTTATTAGTATCATTATAAGGAAGTTATTACTATCATTATTAGGCAGTCATTAGTATCATTATTAGGCTGTTATTAGTGTCATTATTAGGCTGTTATTAGTGTAATTATTAGGCTGTTATTAGTGTCATTATTAGGCTGTTATTAGTGTCATTATTAGGCTGTCATTAGTATCATTATTAGGCTGTTATTAGTGTCATTATTAGGCTGTTATTAGTATCATTATTAGGCTGTCATTAGTATCATTATTAGGCTGTTATTAGTGTCATTATTAGGCTGTTATTAGTATCATTATTAGGCTGTTATTAGTAACATTATTAGGCAGTAAATCGAATCATTATTAGGCAGTTATTAGTATCATTATTAGGCAGTTATTAGTACCATTATAAGAAAGTTATTAGTGTCATTATAAGGGAGTTAATAGTATCATTAGTAGGCTTTATTAGTATCATTATAGGGCAGTTATTACTATCATTAATAGGCAGTTATTAGTGTCATTATTAGGGGCTTATTAGTATCATTATAAGGGAGTTATTAGTATTATTTTTAGGCAGTGTCTTCTACCTAGTGTAAGCTGATATCGACTGGACTAATACTATATTTTGAAAGTAATCCTAGTTCTAGTTGTATAAATATATATCTTGTAGAACCTTAAGTGTGGGTTAACCAGTACAAGACCATATTCACTGGACTAATACTATATGGTAATATTAGTGTTAGCTAATGTTGTAAATATATATGTATTGATAACTAGTATAAAATTCCCATAATTCACTACTGGATTTTGAAGTCCCCTTCTGGTTCACAGAGGATTCGATGTACCAGTTAAGCGTCTCTGGAGTACTTCATAGCTAACCCTAACTACAGATTCTGTAGTTTATTTGTCATCTCCCAATATTAGTTCAATTATTTTAAAAACCACATAGTTTTAACTTAGTTTCTCAGCTTTATTTTATTTTCCTTCCGTTTTTTGTTGCCGTTTTTCAAACTTAGTTCAACTTTTTTTTATAAATTCTCAGGTTTCTGTTTTATCTTCCTAAGTTTGTGTTGAAAAACAGAATTTGGTAAAACCGTCTACATGTTGCTCACTCAGCACGGAACAATCAGTGATGTCGAGAAACCCACTTGTTGAGAATTTTAAATATTTTAACAATCAGTGATGTCGAGAAACCCACTTGTTGAGAATTTTAAATATTTTAACAATCAGTGATGTCGAGAAACCCACTTGTTGAGAATGTTAAATATTTTAACAATCAGTGATGTCGAGAAACTCACTTGTTGAGAATTTTAAATATTTTAACAATCAGTGATGTCGAGAAACTCACTTGTTGAGAATTTTAAATATTTTAACAATCAGCGATGTCGAGAAACCCACTTGTTGAGAATTTTAAATATTTTAAGAATCAGTGATGTCGAGAAACCCACTTGTTGAGAATTTTAAATATTTTAACAATCAGTGATGTCGAGAAACCCACTTGTTGAGAATTTTAAATATTTTAACAATCAGTGATGTCGAGAAACCCACTTGTTGAGAATGTTAAATATTTTAACAATCAGTGATGTCGAGAAACTCACTTGTTGAGAATTTTAAATATTTTAACAATCAGTGATGTCGAGAAACTCACTTGTTGAGAATTTTAAATATTTTAACAATCAGCGATGTCGAGAAACCCACTTGTTGAGAATTTTAAATATTTTAAGAATCAGTGATGTCGAGAAACCCACTTGTTGAGAATTTTAAATATTTTAAGAATCAGTGATGTCGAGAAACCCACTTGTTGAGAATTTTAAATATTTTAAGAATCAGTGATGTCGAGAAACCCACTTGTTGAGAATTTTAAATATTTTAACAATCAGTGATGTCGAGAAACCCACTTGTTGAGAATTTTAAATATTTTAACAATCAGTGATGTCGAGAAACCCACTTGTTGAGAATGTTAAATATTTTAACAATCAGTGATGTCGAGAAACCCACTTGTTGAAAACTTTAAATATTTTAAGAATCAGTGATGTCTAGAAACCCACTTGTTGAGAATTTTAAATATTTTCTCAACCCAAACAAGCCGTTTTTGCATATAGAATTCCATAACGCATAACACATTTCTATAGACCTTTAGGAAATTGAATTATAAGACTTAAGCGCTTTAGTACATAAAAACTGGTCAATTTCTTTTTGTCAAATTTAACAGCTAATACTCGGATACATTCTCTAAGGAACCCTTTAGTGTGTGTGAAAAGTTTCAGTTGTGTGAGTTTCTTCTTCTTTTGTTATATATTTAACACAATACTTTTTATATACATATTTAACACAATTCTTTATAATAAACATACTTAACACAAAACTTTAATTATTATATATAGTAAAGAGAATACCTTATTTATCATATATATATATAACACAAAATTTCATTATATATATTTAACACAATACTTTATTTATTATAGATGTATATATTTAACACAATATTTTATTATATATGTACTTAATAGAATATTTTATCTATTATATTCATACATAACACAATATTTTATTTATCATATGTATTTAACACAGGACTTTATTTATTATACACATATATATTTACCCCAAAGTGGTTCAGTGTTATGTCTGTAGACTTACAACGCTGAAATCCGGGTTTCCAAAGCCGTGGTGGGTAGAGCACACATAGCCCATTGTGTAACTTTGTGCTCAATCTAAAATATATATATATATGTATATATAACACAATATTTTATTGATCATATATATATATTTAACACAGGACTTAATTTATTTTACTTATATATATTTAACAAAATATTTTATTTATTACATACATATATATATATATTTATTATAAGCCACTCATTTCTTTGTGTTACAGAAACATTTCAAATGTTCAATACTTCTTTGAACACGATACAAACTGAACATGTTACCAGCCAGGAAGAGAACTTCACACTTTGGTTACTTTACCTTGGATATAATTTCGAATAAAACGTTTAAAATAACTTACAAAAAAAAACCGAAGAGCAATGTTTGAAGGCTGATTTGTTTAACAAAATATTTATTAACGTTGTGTGATTATTTCCAACCTAAAAATTCTCTGAATAATTATCTACAACCTAATGGTTCTCTGTGAAATAATTTACAACCTAAAAGTTCTTTGAATAATTATCTGCAATCTAAAAGTTATCTGTGTAATTATCTACAATCTGAAGGTTCTCTGTTTAATTATCTGCAACCTAATGATTCTCTGTAAAACTATTTACAACCTGAAAGTTCTCTGTGTAATTATCTACAATCTAATGGTTCTCTGTAAAGTTATCTACAACCTGAAATATCTCTGTTTAATTTTCTACAACCTAATGAGTCTCTGTGTAGTTATCTACTACCTGAAAGTTCTCTGTGTAATTATCTACAACTTAAAGGTTCTCTGGGTAATTATCTACAACCTAATGATTCTCTGTGTAATTATCTACTACCCGAAAGTTCTTGGTGTAATTATCTAAAACTTGGAAGTTCTCTGTATAATTATCTGCAACCTAATGATTCTCTGTGTAATTATCTACAACGTAAAGGTTCTCTGTGTAGTTATCTACAACATAATGGTTCTCTGTGAAGTTATCTACAACCTGAAAGTTCTCTGTGTAATTATCTACAACCAAATGAGTCTCTGTGTAGTTATCTACCACCAGAAAGATCTCTGTGTAATTATCTACAAATTAAAGATTCTGGGTGTAGTTATCTACAACCTGAAAGTTCTCTGTGTAATGATTTTACACCTGAAAGTTCTTGGTCTTATCATCAAAAACCTAAAGGTTCTCTGTGTAATTATCTACTACCTGAAAGTTCTCTGTGTAATTATCTACAACCTAATGGTTTTACAACATGAAAGTTCTCTGTGTAATTATCTACAACCGAAAAGTCATCTGTGTGATTATCTACAACGTAATGGTTCTCTGTGAAATTATCTACAACCTAAAATTCTCTCTGTAATTATCTACAAACTAATGGTTCTCTGTGAAGTTATCTACAACCTGAAAGTCATCTGTGTAATTATCTACAACGTAATGGTTCTCTGTGAAGTTATCTACAAACTAAAAGTTCTCTGTGTAATTATCTACAACCTGAAAGTTCTCTGTGCAGTTATCTACAACCTCAAAGTTCTCTGTGTAATTATCTACAAAGTAAAAATTCTCTGTGTAATTATCTACAACCTGAAAGTTCTCTGTGTAATTATCTACAACTGATTGGTTCTCTGTGTAATTATCTACAAACTAATAGTTCTCTGTAAAGATATCTACAACCTGAAAGTTCTAGGTGAAATTTTCTGCAAACTAATGAGTCTATGTGTAGTTATCTACCACCTGAAAGTTCTCTGTGTAATTATCTACAACCTAAGGAATCTCTGTGAAATTATCTACAACTTAAAGGATCTGTGTGTAATTATCTACAACCTAGAAGTCATCTGTGTAATTATCTACAACGTAATGGTTCTGTGTGAAATTATCTACAACCTAAAATTCTCTCTGTAATTATCTACAAACTAATGGATCTCTCTGAAGTTATCTACAACCTGAAAGTCATCTGTGTAATTATCTACAACGTAATGGTTCTCTGTGAAGTCATCTACAAACTAAAAGTTCTCTGTGTAATTATCTACAATCTGAAAGTTCTCTGTGTAATTATCTACAACTTATTGGTTCTCTGTGCAATTATCTACAAACTAATAGTTCTCTGTACAGATATCTACAACCTGAAAAATCTATCTGTAATTTTCTGCAACCTAATGAGTCTATGTGTAGTTATCTATCACCTGAAAGTTATCTGTGTAATTATCTATAACCTAATGTTTCTCTGTGTAGTTATATACAACCTGAAAGTTATCTGTGTAATTATCTGCAACCTAATGATTTTCTGTGTAATGATCTACTTCCTGAAAGTTCTCTGTGCAATTATCTACAACCTGAAGGTTCTCTGTATAATTATCTACAACCTGATTGTCCTCTGTGTAATTATCTACTATCTGAAAGTTCTCTGTGTAATTATCTACAACCTGAGAGTCCTCTGTGTAATTATATGCAATATAATGGTTCTCCGTGTAATTATCTACAACGTGAAGGTTCTCTGTGTTATTATCTACAACCTATAGGTTCTCTGTGTAATTATCTGCAACCTAATGGTTCTCTGTGAAGTTATCTGTATAATTATCTACAACCTAATGGTTCTCTGTGTAATTATCAACAACCTGAAAGTTCTTTATGAAATTATCTACAACCAAAAAGTTATATGTGTAATTATATACAACCTAATGGTTATCTGTGTAATCATCAACTACCTGAAGGTTTTCTGTGTGATTATCTACAACCTACTGGTTCTCTGTGTTATTATCTACGACCTCAAAGTTCTATGTGTAGTTATCTACTACCTAAAAATTCTCTGTGTAATTACTACAACTTAAAGGTTCTCCGTGTAATTATCTGCAACCTGAAAGTCCTCTGTGTAATTATCTACAACCTAATGGTTCTCTTTGTAGTTATCTACCCCTAATGATTCTCTGTGTAATTACCTGCAACCTGAAAGTCCTCTTTGTAATTATCTAAAACCTAATGGTTCTCTGTGAAATTATCTACTACCTGAAAGTTCTCTATGCAGTTATCTACACTCTATTGTTTCTCTGTGTAGGTATCTATGACACGAAAGTTCTCTGTGTAATTATATGCAACATAAAGGTTCTCTGTGTAATTATCTACAACTTAATGGTTCTGTGTGAAGTTATCTAGAACCTGAAACTTCTCTCTGTAATAATCTGCAACCTTATGATTCTTTGTGTAATTATCTACTACCTGAAAAGTTCTCTGTGTAATTATCTACAATCTAGTGGTTCTCTGGGTAGTTATCTACAACCTCAAAGTTCTGTGTAATTATCTACAACCTGAAAGTTCTCTGTGCAGTTATCTTCAACCTGACAGTTCTCTGTGTAAATATCTACAACTTAATGATTCTCTGTGTAATTAGTTACTACCTGAAAGTTATTTGTCTAATAATCTACAACTTAAAAGATCTCTGTGTAATTATCTACAACCTAAAAATCCTTTGTGCAAATATCTACAACGTAATGGTTATCTGAACAATTATTTACAACCTGGAAGTTCTCTGTGTAATTAACTACAACCTCAAAGTTCAGTGTAATTATATACAACCTGAAAGTTCTCTGTGTAGTTATCTACAACCTGAAAGTTTTCTATGTAATTATCTACAACGTAAAGGTTCTCTGAGTACTTATCTACAACCTGAAAGTTCTCTGTGTAATTATCTGCATGTTAAAGGTTCTCTGTAAAATTATCGACAACCTAATGGTTCTCTGTGTAATTATCTACAACCTAATGGTTCTCTGTAAAGATTTCTAGGACCTAAAATTCTCTGTGTAATTTTCTACAACCTAATGAACCTTAGTGTAGCTATCCACTACTTGAAAGTTATCTGTGTAATTATCTACAACCTAATGGTCCTCTGTTTAGTTACATCCAACCTCAATGATCTCTGTGTAATTATCTGAAATCTGATGATTCTCTGTGTAAATATCAACTTCCTGAAAGTTCACTCTGTAATTATCTACAACCTGAAAATTCTCTGTATATATATCTACAACCTAATATTCTCTGTGTAATTATCTACTACCTGAAAATTTCTCATTGTTCTTATCTAGAATTTAGTGGTTCTCTGTGTAGTTATCTCCAACCTGAAAGTTCTGTGTAATTATCTACAACCTCAAAGTTCTATGTGTAGTTACCTACAACTTGAAAGTTCTCTGTGTAATTATCTACATTGTAAAGACTCTGTGCAATTATTTACTACCTGAAAGTTTTCTGTGTAATTATCTACAATCTAATTGTTCTCTGGGCAATTATCTACAACCTAATGGTACTCTGTAAAATTATCTAACACCTGAAAGTTCTTTGTGTAATTATCTACAACCTGAAAGTTCTCTGTGTCGTTGTCTACAACCTGAAAGTCTTCTGTGTGATTATCTAGAACCTAATGGTTCTCTGTGAAGTTATCTACAACCTAAAAGTTCTCTGGGTAATTATCTACAACCTAATGCTTCTCTGTAAAATTATCTAAAACATGAAAGTTCTCTGTGTAATTTTCTAAAACGTAATGAGTCTCTGTGTATTTTTCTACAACCTGAAAGTTATCTGTGTGATTATCTACAAGCTGAAACTCCTCTGTGGAATTATCTACAACCTAATGGTTCTCTGTACAGTTCTTTACAACTTAGAACTTCTCTGTGTAATTATCTACAACCTCAAAGTTCTGTGTTATTATATACAACCTGAAAGTTCTCTGTGTAGTTATCTACATCCTAAAAGTTATCTGTGTAATTATCTAGAACGTAAAGTTTCTTTGTGTTATTATCTATTACTTGAAAGTTCTCTCTGCAATTATCTAGAACTTAAATGTTCTCTGTGTAATTATCTACAACTTAAAATTATCTCTGTAATTATCTACAACCTAATTGTTTTCTGGGTAGTTATCTTATACCTGAAAGTTTTCTGTGAAATTATTTACAACGTAAAGGTTCTCTGTGTAATTATCTTCTAGCTGAAAATTCTCTGTGTAATTATCTACAACCTAATGGTTCTCTGTGTAGTTACCTACAACCTGAAATTTCTCTGTGAAATTATCTAGAACCTAATGGTTATCTGTTTAATTATCTTCTACCTGAAAGTTTTCTGTGTAATTATCTACAACCTAATGGTTCTCTTTGTAATTATCTACTACCTGAAAGTCCTCTGTGTAATTATCCACAACCTAATGGTTCTCTGTGTATTTATCTACTACCTGAAAATTCCCTGTGAAATTATCTACAGCCTAATGGTTCTCTTTGTAATTATCTACAACCTAATGGTTCTCTATAAAGTTATCTACAACCTAAAATTTCTGTGTTATTTTCTCGAACCTAATGAGTCTCTGTGTAGTTATCTTCTACCTCAAAGTTGTCTGTGTAATTATCTACAACCCAATGATTCTCTGTGTAATTATCTACTACCTGAAAGTTCTCTGTGTAATTATTTTCAACCTGAAAGTTTTCTGTATAATTATCTACAACCTAATGGTTATCTGTTTATCTTATTCTTGAAACTTTTCTGTGTAATTATCTACAACATAATGGTTCACTTTGTAATTATCTACTTCCTGAAAGTTCTTTGTGTTATTATCTACTACCTGAAAGTTCTCTGTGTAATTATTTTCAACCTTAAAATTTTCTGTGTAATTATCTACAACCTAATGGTTCTCTTGTAGTTATCTACAACATGAAAATTCTCTGTGTAGTTACCTACAACCTGAAATTTCTCTGTGAAATTATCTAGAACCTAATGGTTATCTGTTTAATTATCTTCTACCTGAAAGTTTTCTGTGTAATTATCTACAACCTAATGGTTCTCTTTGTAATTATCTACTACCTGAAAATTCCCTGTGAAATTATCTACAGCCTAATGGTTCTCTTTGTAATTATCTACAACCTAATGGTTCTCTATAAAGTTATCTACAACCTAAAATTTCTGTGTTATTTTCTCGAACCTAATGAGTCTCTGTGTAGTTATCTTCTACCTCAAAGTTGTCTGTGTAATTATCTACAACCCAATGATTCTCTGTGTAATTATCTACTACCTGAAAGTTCTCTGTGTAATTATTTTCAACCTGAAAGTTTTCTGTATAATTATCTACAACCTAATGGTTATCTGTTTATCTTATTCTTGAAACTTTTCTGTGTAATTATCTACAACATAATGGTTCACTTTGTAATTATCTACTTCCTGAAAGTTCTTTGTGTTATTATCTACTACCTGAAAGTTCTCTGTGTAATTATTTTCAACCTTAAAATTTTCTGTGTAATTATCTACAACCTAATGGTTCTCTTGTAGTTATCTACAACATGAAAATTCTCTGTGTAGTTACCTACAACCTGAAATTTCTCTGTGAAATTATCTAGAACCTAATGGTTATCTGTTTAATTATCTTCTACCTGAAAGTTTTCTGTGTAGTTATCTACAACCTAATGGTTCTCTCTGTAGTTATCTACAACCTGAAATTTCTCTGTGAAATTATCTAGAACCTAATGGTTATCTGTTTAATTATCTTCTACCTGAAAGTTTTCTGTGTAATTATCTACAACCTAATGTTTCTCTTTGTAATTATCTACTACCTGAAAGTCCTCTGTGTAATTATCCACAACCTAATGGTTCTCTGTGTATTTATCTACTACCTGAAAATTCCCTGTGAAATTATCTACAGCCTAATGGTTCTCTTTGTAATTATCTACAACCTAATGGTTCTCTATAAAGTTATCTACAACCTAAAATTTCTGTGTTATTTTCTCGAACCTAATGAGTCTCTGTGTAGTTATCTTCTACCTCAAAGTTGTCTGTGTAATTATCTACAACCCAATGATTCTCTGTGTAATTATCTACTACCTGAAAGTTCTCTGTGTAATTATTTTCAACCTGAAAGTTTTCTGTATAATTATCTACAACCTAATGGTTATCTGTTTATCTTATTCTTGAAACTTTTCTGTGTAATTATCTACAACATAATGGTTCACTTTGTAATTATCTACTTCCTGAAAGTTCTTTGTGTTATTATCTACTACCTGAAAGTTCTCTGTGTAATTATTTTCAACCTTAAAATTTTCTGTGTAATTATCTACAACCTAATGGTTCTCTTGTAGTTATCTACAACATGAAAATTCTCTGTGTAGTTACCTACAACCTGAAATTTCTCTGTGAAATTATCTAGAACCTAATGGTTATCTGTTTAATTATCTTCTACCTGAAAGTTTTCTGTGTAGTTATCTACAACCTAATGGTTCTCTCTGTAGTTATCTACAACCTGAAATTTCTCTGTGAAATTATCTAGAACCTAATGGTTATCTGTTTAATTATCTTCTACCTGAAAGTTTTCTGTGTAATTATCTACAACCTAATGGTTCTCTTTGTAATTATCTACTACCTGAAAGTCCTCTGTGTAATTATCCACAACCTAATGGTTCTCTGTGTATTTATCTACTACCTGAAAATTCCCTGTGAAATTATCTACAGCCTAATGGTTCTCTTTGTAATTATCTACAACCTAATGGTTCTCTATAAAGTTATCTACAACCTAAAATTTCTGTGTTATTTTCTCGAACCTAATGAGTCTCTGTGTAGTTATCTTCTACCTCAAAGTTGTCTGTGTAATTATCTACAACCCAATGATTCTCTGTGTAATTATCTACTACCTGAAAGTTCTCTGTGTAATTATTTTCAACCTGAAAGTTTTCTGTATAATTATCTACAACCTAATGGTTATCTGTTTATCTTATTCTTGAAACTTTTCTGTGTAATTATCTACAACATAATGGTTCACTTTGTAATTATCTACTTCCTGAAAGTTCTTTGTGTTATTATCTACTACCTGAAAGTTCTCTGTGTAATTATTTTCAACCTTAAAATTTTCTGTGTAATTATCTACAACCTAATGGTTCTCTTGTAGTTATCTACAACATGAAAATTCTCTGTGTAGTTACCTACAACCTGAAATTTCTCTGTGAAATTATCTAGAACCTAATGGTTATCTGTTTAATTATCTTCTACCTGAAAGTTTTCTGTGTAGTTATCTACAACCTAATGGTTCTCTCTGTAGTTATCTACAACCTGAAATTTCTCTGTGAAATTATCTAGAACCTAATGGTTATCTGTTTAATTATCTTCTACCTGAAAGTTTTCTGTGTAATTATCTACAACCTAATGTTTCTCTTTGTAATTATCTACTACCTGAAAGTCCTCTGTGTAATTATCCACAACCTAATGGTTCTCTGTGTATTTATCTACTACCTGAAAATTCCCTGTGAAATTATCTACAGCCTAATGGTTCTCTTTGTAATTATCTACAACCTAATGGTTCTCTATAAAGTTATCTACAACCTAAAATTTCTGTGTTATTTTCTCGAACCTAATGAGTCTCTGTGTAGTTATCTTCTACCTCAAAGTTGTCTGTGTAATTATCTACAACCCAATGATTCTCTGTGTAATTATCTACTACCTGAAAGTTCTCTGTGTAATTATTTTCAACCTGAAAGTTTTCTGTATAATTATCTACAACCTAATGGTTATCTGTTTATCTTATTCTTGAAACTTTTCTGTGTAATTATCTACAACATAATGGTTCACTTTGTAATTATCTACTTCCTGAAAGTTCTTTGTGTTATTATCTACTACCTGAAAGTTCTCTGTGTAATTATTTTCAACCTTAAAATTTTCTGTGTAATTATCTACAACCTAATGGTTCTCTTGTAGTTATCTACAACATGAAAATTCTCTGTGTAGTTACCTACAACCTGAAATTTCTCTGTGAAATTATCTAGAACCTAATGGTTATCTGTTTAATTATCTTCTACCTGAAAGTTTTCTGTGTAGTTATCTACAACCTAATGGTTCTCTCTGTAGTTATCTACAACCTGAAATTTCTCTGTGAAATTATCTAGAACCTAATGGTTATCTGTTTAATTATCTTCTACCTGAAAGTTTTCTGTGTAATTATCTACAACCTAATGGTTCTCTTTGTAATTATCTACTACCTGAAAGTCCTCTGTGTAATTATCCACAACCTAATGGTTCTCTGTGTATTTATCTACTACCTGAAAATTCCCTGTGAAATTATCTACAGCCTAATGGTTCTCTTTGTAATTAACTACAACCTAATGGTTCTCTATAAAGTTATCTACAACCTAAAATTTCTGTGTTATTTTCTCGAACCTAATGAGTCTCTGTGTAGTTATCTTCTACCTCAAAGTTGTCTGTGTAATTATCTACAACCCAATGATTCTCTGTGTAATTATCTACTACCTGAAAGTTCTCTGTGTAATTATTTTCAACCTGAAAGTTTTCTGTATAATTATCTACAACCTAATGGTTATCTGTTTATCTTATTCTTGAAACTTTTCTGTGTAATTATCTACAACATAATGGTTCACTTTGTAATTATCTACTTCCTGAAAGTTCTTTGTGTTATTATCTACTACCTGAAAGTTCTCTGTGTAATTATTTTCAACCTTAAAATTTTCTGTGTAATTATCTACAACCTAATGGTTCTCTTGTAGTTATCTACAACATGAAAATTCTCTGTGTAGTTACCTACAACCTGAAATTTCTCTGTGAAATTATCTAGAACCTAATGGTTATCTGTTTAATTATCTTCTACCTGAAAGTTTTCTGTGTAGTTATCTACAACCTAATGGTTCTCTCTGTAGTTATCTACAACCTGAAATTTCTCTGTGAAATTATCTAGAACCTAATGGTTATCTGTTTAATTATCTTCTACCTGAAAGTTTTCTGTGTAATTATCTACAACCTAATGTTTCTCTTTGTAATTATCTACTACCTGAAAGTCCTCTGTGTAATTATCCACAACCTAATGGTTCTCTGTGTATTTATCTACTACCTGAAAATTCCCTGTGAAATTATCTACAGCCTAATGGTTCTCTTTGTAATTATCTACAACCTAATGGTTCTCTATAAAGTTATCTACAACCTAAAATTTCTGTGTTATTTTCTCGAACCTAATGAGTCTCTGTGTAGTTATCTTCTACCTCAAAGTTGTCTGTGTAATTATCTACAACCCAATGATTCTCTGTGTAATTATCTACTACCTGAAAGTTCTCTGTGTAATTATTTTCAACCTGAAAGTTTTCTGTATAATTATCTACAACCTAATGGTTATCTGTTTATCTTATTCTTGAAACTTTTCTGTGTAATTATCTACAACATAATGGTTCACTTTGTAATTATCTACTTCCTGAAAGTTCTTTGTGTTATTATCTACTACCTGAAAGTTCTCTGTGTAATTATTTTCAACCTTAAAATTTTCTGTGTAATTATCTACAACCTAATGGTTCTCTTGTAGTTATCTACAACATGAAAATTCTCTGTGTAGTTACCTACAACCTGAAATTTCTCTGTGAAATTATCTAGAACCTAATGGTTATCTGTTTAATTATCTTCTACCTGAAAGTTTTCTGTGTAGTTATCTACAACCTAATGGTTCTCTCTGTAGTTATCTACAACCTGAAATTTCTCTGTGAAATTATCTAGAACCTAATGGTTATCTGTTTAATTATCTTCTACCTGAAAGTTTTCTGTGTAATTATCTACAACCTAATGGTTCTCTTTGTAATTATCTACTACCTGAAAGTCCTCTGTGTAATTATCCACAACCTAATGGTTCTCTGTGTATTTATCTACTACCTGAAAATTCCCTGTGAAATTATCTACAGCCTAATGGTTCTCTTTGTAATTATCTACAACCTAATGGTTCTCTATAAAGTTATCTACAACCTAAAATTTCTGTGTTATTTTCTCGAACCTAATGAGTCTCTGTGTAGTTATCTTCTACCTCAAAGTTGTCTGTGTAATTATCTACAACCCAATGATTCTCTGTGTAATTATCTACTACCTGAAAGTTCTCTGTGTAATTATTTTCAACCTGAAAGTTTTCTGTATAATTATCTACAACCTAATGGTTATCTGTTTATCTTATTCTTGAAACTTTTCTGTGTAATTATCTACAACATAATGGTTCACTTTGTAATTATCTACTTCCTGAAAGTTCTTTGTGTTATTATCTACTACCTGAAAGTTCTCTGTGTAATTATTTTCAACCTTAAAATTTTCTGTGTAATTATCTACAACCTAATGGTTCTCTTGTAGTTATCTACAACATGAAAATTCTCTGTGTAGTTACCTACAACCTGAAATTTCTCTGTGAAATTATCTAGAACCTAATGGTTATCTGTTTAATTATCTTCTACCTGAAAGTTTTCTGTGTAGTTATCTACAACCTAATGGTTCTCTCTGTAGTTATCTACAACCTGAAATTTCTCTGTGAAATTATCTAGAACCTAATGGTTATCTGTTTAATTATCTTCTACCTGAAAGTTTTCTGTGTAATTATCTACAACCTAATGGTTCTCTTTGTAATTATCTACTACCTGAAAGTCCTCTGTGTAATTATCCACAACCTAATGGTTCTCTGTGTATTTATCTACTACCTGAAAATTCCCTGTGAAATTATCTACAGCCTAATGGTTCTCTTTGTAATTATCTACAACCTAATGGTTCTCTATAAAGTTATCTACAACCTAAAATTTCTGTGTTATTTTCTCGAACCTAATGAGTCTCTGTGTAGTTATCTTCTACCTCAAAGTTGTCTGTGTAATTATCTACAACCCAATGATTCTCTGTGTAATTATCTACTACCTGAAAGTTCTCTGTGTAATTATTTTCAACCTGAAAGTTTTCTGTATAATTATCTACAACCTAATGGTTATCTGTTTATCTTATTCTTGAAACTTTTCTGTGTAATTATCTACAACATAATGGTTCACTTTGTAATTATCTACTTCCTGAAAGTTCTTTGTGTTATTATCTACTACCTGAAAGTTCTCTGTGTAATTATTTTCAACCTTAAAATTTTCTGTGTAATTATCTACAACCTAATGGTTCTCTTGTAGTTATCTACAACATGAAAATTCTCTGTGTAGTTACCTACAACCTGAAATTTCTCTGTGAAATTATCTAGAACCTAATGGTTATCTGTTTAATTATCTTCTACCTGAAAGTTTTCTGTGTAATTATCTACAACCTAATGGTTCTCTTTGTAATTATCTACTACCTGAAAATTCCCTGTGAAATTATCTACAGCCTAATGGTTCTCTTTGTAATTATCTACAACCTAATGGTTCTCTATAAAGTTATCTACAACCTAAAATTTCTGTGTTATTTTCTAGAACCTAATGAGTCTCTGTGTAGTTATCTTCTACCTCAAAGTTGTCTGTGTAATTATCTACAACCTATTGGTTCTCTGTGTAATTATCTACAACCCAATGATTCTCTGTGTAATTATCTACTACCTGAAAGTTCTCTGTGTAATTATTTTCAACCTGAAAGTTTTCTGTATAATTATCTACAACCTAATGGTTATCTGTTTATCTTATTCTTGAAACTTTTCTGTGTAATTATCTACAACATAATGGTTCACTTTGTAATTATCTACTACCTGAAAGTTGTTTGTGTTATTATCTACAACCTAATGGTTCTCTTGTAGTTATCTACAACATGAAAGTTCTCTGTGAAATTATCTACAACCTAATGGTTATCTGTTTAATTATCTTCTACCTGAAAGATTTTTCTGTAATTATCTACAACCTAATGGTTCTCTTTATAATTATCTAGTACCTTAAAGTTCTCTGTGTAATTATCTACAACCTGATATGTCTTCTGTGTAATTATCCACAGCCTAATAGTTCTCTCTGTAATTATCTACAACCTAATGGTTCTCTATGAGGTTATCTACAACCTAAAATTTCTCTGTGAAATTTTCTACAACCTAATGAGTCTCTGTGTAGTTATCTTCTACCTGAAAGTTGTTTGTGTAATTATCTACAACCTATTGGTTCTCTCTGTAGTTATCTACAACCTGAAAGTTCTCTGTGTAATTATTTTCAACCTGAAAGTTTTCTGTATAATTATCTGCAACTTAATGGTTTTCTGTTAAGTTATCTATAACCTGAAAATTCTCTGTGTAATTATTTGCAACCTACTGAGTCTTTGTGTAGTTTTCTACTACCTGAATGTTATCTGTGTAATTATCTGCAACCTAATGATTCTCTGTGTAATTATCTACAACCTAATGGTTCTCTATAAAGTTATCTACAACCTAAAATTTCTCTGTGGAATTTTCTACAACCTAATGAGTCTCTGTGTAGTTATCTTCTCCCTGAAAGTTCCCTGTGTAATTATCTTCTCCCTGAAAGTTCTCTGTGTAATCATCTCCAATCTGGAAGTTCTCTGTGTTTATGTATAAACTTATGTTTACAGAACAAGCTACCTGATGCGGACAGAATTACCATAACGTTCTTACAATGTCAATTTATTTTAGTTTAGAATATTTTCATGTGGCGTGGACGTAATACAAAGAAGTGAAAAAACACACAAAATAAATAAATAGTCATGCATTTTTGTCAAGGAAATATACATTACACAGACAGACAGTGCTGGTTGTTATTAGTTTTTTTCAAAGCGTGGTATACTACAGGTGAATGGAAACCGAAACAAGTTATCAATTTCGATAAATCTTGCTTGTATGAATGTCCATATGCATGTATAATAAGCCGTAGGAGAAAAAAATATGTTACATTCAAAGAGGAGAAGGCCGATGCATCAATGAATACAATACATTTATCTAGAGTCTCTAACTATTTTCTTTCTCTTTACGAAACGTTTTTCTTTTCCCTCAATCATACTTGTTCATTGGATTGCCATGACAAGAAGCCTCACTGGTCATTCATCACAGACTAATTCACCAACGGTTTATGAAAATCTGCTTTAGTCAGTTCGGTCGTATGACAAAGATTTCTCTTTTTAATTTGAGTGTTTTGTACATCGCTGATACTGGTCAGTGCTACATCGCCAAGTCCCGCTAGAGGGCGCTGTTCACTTATTACTATTAATCGGGAACTTCGCCAAGTCCCGCTAGAGGGCGTTGTTGAGTCTTACTATTTAATCGAGAACTTCGCCTATTTTTGATTATTCGAATAATAGGTGGAAGCGAGTTTCCTGGTCTAATGAACTCCTCTCAGGGTGAGCTGTCTCTCACCCATAAAACGATTAGAACGCGTGAGCACTTTAAAAGAAAATTCAGGAGCGAATAAACAAACATAATGAAGTGACTCTAATCATGATAGTGTGGAGAGGTTTTTGTAACTTACACATTGTGTAAACTTACCACAGTACTTCTACGGAGGTGAAGATGTACTAAGGTCACGTAAGACACAAATATCTGTTTCTGGTTCTTCCCAGACTTTATTGGTGAAGTTAGATTGCAGTAAAACTGTCCATACCGAGAGATTTGTAAACGATCTAGGGCCAATAGGGCTTTTCAGAAGGCCCAACATGACAAGGTTGTAACGACATTCGATTTACAAATTAAGGGTCACTAGTTCGAATCTCCGTTGCATCAAATATGTTTCCCTTTCAGCCGTGGGGGTGTTTTTATGTGACCGTCAATCCCACTAGCTGTTGGTGAAAGAACATCACAAAAGTTTGCACTTGGTGTTTATGTTTCTTTGTTTGTTTTGAACCTCGCGCAAAACTAAACGAAGACTATCTGCGCTGACCGTTCTTAAATTAACAATGTAAGACTACAGAGAAACCAGCCAGTTCTCACCACCAACCATCAACCATTAATATTACAATCTTGACTAACTTATTATTTATCTTCTTATGTAACAACCGAAAGTAACACATTTATTGTACAGCACGTGTAGTAAATGTACCACGTAACACTGTAACACATTTATTGTACAGCACGTGTAGTAAATGTACCACGTAACACTGTAACACATTTATTGTACAGCACGTGTAGTAAATGTACCACGTAACACTGTAACACATTTATTGTACAGCACGTGTAGTAAATGTACCACGTAACACTGTAACACATTTATTGTACAGCACGTGTAGTAAATGTACCACGTAACACTGTAACACATTTATTGCATAGCACCTTTAATAACTGCACCACTTAAAACCGTAATTTATTGTAGAGCGCCTGAAGAAAGTATACTACTTGACATTATAAGACATTTATTATAAACCACGTGTAGTAAGTGTACAACTAAACACTGTAAGACATTTATTATACACCACGTGTTGTAAGTGTAAAACTTAAAGCTGTAACACATTTATTTTACAGCACGTTTAGTAAATGTACAACTTAACACTGTAAGACATTTATTATACAACACGTGTAGTAAGTGTAGAACTTAACACTGTAAGACATTTATTATAAAACACGTGTAGTAAGTGTAGAACTCAACACTGTAAGACATTTATTATACACCACGTGAAGTAAGTGTACCACTTAAAGCTGTAACACATTTATTTTACAGCACGTGTAGTAAGTGTACCACTTAAAGCTGTAACACATTTATTTTACAGCACGTGTAGTAAGTGTACAACTTAAAGCTGTAACACATTTATTTTACAGCACGTGTAGTAAGTGTACAACTTAACACTGTAACACATTTATTATACAACACGTGTAGTAAGTGTACAATTTAAAGCTGTAACACATTTATTGTACACTACGTGTAGTAAGTGTACAACTTAAAGCTGTAACACATTTATTATACAGCACGTGAAGTAAGTGTACCACTTAAAGCTGTAACACATTTATTAAACAGCACGTGTAGTAAGTGTACAACTTAACACTGTAACATATTTATTATACAGCACGTGGAGAAAGTGTACCACTTAACACTGTAACATATTTATTATACAGCACGTGGAGAAAGTGTACCACTTAATACTGTAACATATTTATTGTAAACATTTGCAGCTCATTTAATATTCACTATATATCTTCGAAATGTTTTGAAATTTTCTGAATCACTAAAACACTTATATTTCTTGTAATAAATTTCTTAGTTAGAAACATTCTCACCAGATAACAGAAGTAGAAAGCTATCTGAACAAAACATTATTGAGATCAAAGTATTTCTCTACAAAAATACATACATATAAGTACGAATTAAACTCATTTTATGAAAATCATGAAAAACTATAGCAACCAAAAAAGTAAAATTTTCTAGAGATGTTGCGTGTAGATAATCAAACACTTCTAATGTAGTAACAGTGACTGGTTTATATTGTGGTATGTGGGAGGAAAACGACAGAACATTAACTGTATATCAAACACTTCTAATGTAGTAACAGTATCCAGTTTTTGGTGTTGTCAATGTGACAGGGTTCTTAGGTAGTTTCAGTGATTGGTTTCTTGTGTAATTACAATGACTTATTTCTTATGTCTCTGTGACTGGTTTCTAATGTCGTCATAGTGACTGGTTTATAATGATGTCTCGGTAACAGGTTTTTATGTAATCACGATGGCTCTTTTCTTATGTAGTCACTGTCACTGGTTTCAATTATCGTCATAGTGATTGGTTTATAAGGTAGTCTCAATGACTGGATTCTAATGTTGTCCATGTGACAGGTTTCTAATGTAGTTACAGTGACTGGTATTTAATATCGTCACACTTTCTAAGTTTCTTATGTTGTCTCGGTGACTGGTTTCTAATGTTGTCTATATGACAGGTTTATAATATCGTCCCTATGTCTAATTTTTTATGTTGTCTCGGTGACTGGTTTCTAATGTTGTCTATGTGACAGGTTTATAATATCGTCACTATGTCTAGTTTTTTATGTTGTCTCGGTGACTGGTTTATAATGTTGTCTATATGACAGATTTATAATATCGTCCCTATGTCTATTTTTTTATGTTGTCTCGGTGACTGGTTTCTAATGTTGTCTATGTGACAGGTTCATAATATCGTCCCTATGTCTAGTTTTTATGTTGTCTCGGTGACTGGTTTCTAATGTTGTCTATATGACAGGTTTATAATATCGTCCCTATGTCTAATTTTTTATGTTGTCTCGGTGACTGGTTTCTAATGTTGTCTATGTTACAGGTTTATAATATCGTCTCTATGTCTAGTTTTTTATGTTGTCTCGGTGACTGGTTTCTAATGTTGTCTATGTGACAGGTTTATAATATCGTCACTATGTCTAGTTTTTTATGTTGTCTCGGTGACTGGTTTCTAATGTTGTCTATGTGACAGGTTTATAATATCGTCTCTATGTCTAGTTTTTTATGTTGTCTCGGTGACTGGTTTCTAATGTTGTCTATGTGACAGGTTTATAATATCGTCCCTATGTCTAGTTTTTTATGTTGTCTCGGTGACTGGTTTCTAATGTTGTCTATGTGACAGGTTTATAATATCGTCCCTATGTCTAGTTTTTTATGTTGTCTCGGTGACTGGTTTCTAATGTTGTCTATGTGACAGGTTTATAATATCGTCCCTATGTCTAGTTTTTATGTTGTCTCGGTGACTGGTTTCTAATGTTGTCTATGTGACAGGTTTATAATATCGTCACTATGTCTAGTTTTTTTATGTTGTCTCGGTGACTGGTTTCTAATGTTGTCTATGTGACAGGTTTATAATATCGTCCCTATGTCTAGTTTTTTTATGTTGTCTCGGTGACTGGTTTCTAATGTTGTCTATGTGACAGGTTTCTCAGGTAGTTTCAGTGATTGGTTTCTTATGTAGTTACAGTTACCGATTCCTAATGCCTTGGTGACTAATTTTTAATGTCGTCACAGTGACTGGTTTCCAATGTCGTCACAGCGACTGGTTTCTAAAATAATCATAGTAGCCAGTTTCTAATGTTGTCTAAATGACAGGTTTCTAAGTTAATTTCAGTGTTGGTTTCTTATGTAGTTACAGTGACTGGTTTCTAATGTCTTGATGACTGCTTTCTGAGGTAGTCTCAGTGACTGGTTTATAGCATTGTCTCAGTAACTGGTTTCTTATATTGTCTAAGTAACAGGTTTCTAAGTTAATTTCAGTGATTGGCTTATTATGTAGTTACAGTGACTGGTTTCCAATGTCTTGGTGACTAATTTCTGAGGTAGTCTAACTGACTGGTTTCTAATATCGTCACAGTGACTGGTTTATAGTATTGTCTCGGTGACTGGTTTCTAATGTTGTCTGAGTGGCAGGTTTCTAAGTTAATTTCAGTGATTGGCTTCGTATGTTATAACAGTGACTGGTTTCTAATGTAGTCATAGTAACTGAATTTTGTATTGTGTAAAGTAATTTCTGTTTTTATCAAAGTGTTCTTCTCAACATATAGATTTAATTCAAACCAAACTCTGAGCTGTTTAGAAAGTGAATGATCGATCTAGCAAAAAAAAACATCTGAATAGGTGATTAGGCACAATCACAGGCATATATATATATCGACAGGATTAGGACGTTACTACAGATAGAAGTCCGACAAGCTAATGATTATATGCTTGAAGTAAAAGTATTAACAGGTTATGAAATTTAACAGGTATAACCATTGAGAAATCACACTGGAAAGACCTTGTAATGAAATACACGTAACACGTTTCTTTCCGATGACATCAGACATGCTAAGGAACAATAAGCTATACGAATTGTGTGAATGGTCTGGTGAAAATGTCACAAACAGTTTATAACTTCCTAGCATTTTACACAGGTTTTAGTTGAAACGGTTTGGACTTATTCTAAAAGATAAAACAACAACACTTATTTCTTGAGGAATCATGAAATATTCCTGTGTTGAAGATTAAAAATAAAAAATAAAAGACGAAACGAAACTTCTACTTCTGAGAAACTCTGTTTCATATCACTGGTAATGTATAATCACGTTACTCTTGTGAGAACAGACAACTAAATTTTTCATTTTCTACAGTTCTGATTTAATTTAACGAAAGCCACGCAAACATACGCATACGACAGAAAATCAAATATATATATATATATAGATTTCCAGTCCTTAATTATAAATAAACATAAAACTAGCAGACTTTATAGACATCACAGTAAATAAGTTCACCTTCCTTCGTGTACTGTTCCATAAAATAAAACACATTACATTTTGAAATAAGTAACACACGATATGTTAATAAAACAGAATACAACACACGAATACTTTATTAAAAGTATAAACAACACATAAGGAAATGATAATAACCCAATACAAACGTTAATACAACACATATGACATTATTATGTGGACGACACAACACATACAATATTATTATACGATAAAAGATGATACAACACACAAAATATTATTACACGATGAAGGATGATACGACACATACAACATTATTACACGATAAAGGATGATACAACACACAAAATATTATTATACGATGAAGGATGATACGACACATACAACATTATTACACGATAAAGGATGATACAACACATACAACATTATTACACGATAAAGGATGATACAACACATACAACATTATTACACGATAAAAGATAATACAACACATACAACATTGTGGCACGATAAAAGATGATGCAACACATACAACATTTTTTACACGATGAAGGTGATACAACACATACAACAATTTTACACAACAAAGGACGGTACAACCATTCAATATTATTACACGATAAAGGATAGTACAACACATACAACATTATTATACGATAAAGGGTTATACAACACATACAGTATTAATACACGATAAAGAATGATACAACACATACAATATTAGTACACGATAAAAGGTGAGACAACACTTACAACATTATTACACGATGAAGGATGGTACAACACATACAACATTATAACACGATAAAGGATGATACAACACATACAATATTATTACCAGACAAAGGATGATACAACACATACAATATTAGTACACGATAAAAGGTGAGACAACACTTACAACATTATTACACGATGAAGGATGGTACAACACATACAACATTATAACACGATAAAGGATGACACAACACATAATTGTTTATCCTCTCTCACACTTCCTCGTCTGTTTTGTAATATTCTACTGAACCCATACTTAAAGTAATTAAATAGATACAGCTGTGCCTCTTAAAAGCAGAACATCTACTTAGCAGACCTCCTGGTTCGTCTTTTTTCACGAGTTGTGGAATTCAAGGAAAATCAATACAGAAGCTAGAAATGTTATTTCAGAAAATTTTGTGAAGAAATGTTCAGAATGTTTTGTATAAAGTTTCGACACATCTATTGATTACACTTTCTATCATACAAGGAAATGGAACCAGTAGAATGACCAAGTTATACAGCTCTGTATTTTAAATGTGGGAACATAGAAAAAAGAAAGCAAATATTGAAACACGTTATGATGTTTATTGTAAAAATAGGGTTAGAAATTATAACCTTTCATCCGGAAACGACGAAACTTCTCAGTGTATACTTTGTATCAAGACTTGTTTGAAATGAAAATAACCTTTGATTATATCATTGTTAGAACGGATCGTTTATTGGAAAACAGGTTACTTCATTTATGGAGCACCAACAGACATAATAACTGCTGAATATCGAAGAAATAATTGAACTAATAAATTATGTTTACATAAAAACTTCATGCTGGCTCACATCAAACAAATATTGATTTATGTTACAATACACGACAATGGAAGTCTTAAGCATTTACTGTGATCGCTGCACGTGGCTCCACCCTCGGGTTTATTGGACGATGAATAATGAGTAGCGGTAACGAACAACAGGTGGCGCTTTTCACTATCAGGACTGTTTTTTCTTTTCATAAAAGTAACACTTCCAACCTACTCAGCGTAATTGTGCTTGAATGTTGCCCCTTTCTAACACACAATACACCACAAAATTGTCCAAACAATCCACGTGGTTCTCGGAGTTAATCCCTCATGCCTTTCGTATGTAACACATAACTCACATTTATCCTATAAACTATTCACGTGTTTCTCTAACTCTATCCCTCATGCTTTTCGTATGTTACATATAACTCACACTTATCCTAATAAAACTCTTTTTAATCCGTTACTTTCCCTGAAGAATCCAGTCAACACGTTCTGTTGTATGTTTCTGAGACCGCTAGATGTCACAATCAAGCCCACAATTCTCCAACAAAGCCTAATACCTATCACTTACGTCTGAAATGCTTCCAACCACATGGGAAATAAACCATTAATTACTATCCTTTGTTCTATTTTACCATTATACACAACCAGTTTAACAGTTTATATACATTTACTACTAAAACCCTCTATTAATTACTAAGATCATAACCACGAGGGACCAGTAATAAGTTAATTTGAGATCTTGGGTTCGATTCCTCACAGTACACACAATATATACATATAGCCCACTGTGAATTTGCTCTCAAAGGAGAAGATATTTTAATATGCGAATTTAAATATTTTACTACTCTATTAAAGTCTCAGTTCCTAACAAGAAGTGACAGAAACAATACATTCTTAAGATGATCTGCGATCTGTTTCGATCTTCATGGGTAATAAATGACAAAAGACGTTTTATTTACTTATTGTAAGTGAATGCTCGCTGAAGGTACATGTCAGAGTGTCGTATACCTCGTGCGATGTAATTATTTGTCTGTATAGAACACTTTCCATCGTGTTATGTCAGGGTAAAGAACAGTTACTGTTTTAAAAGTAAAAAGCAGTTGAAATACCTAACCGTCAGTATTAACCATTAAATAGTCTGTCTTTCTTTTCTTCAGTGATTTGGTTGATACGAACGTTTTATTTGTTTCGAGTTTCTCATAAAGGGGGAATTAACATTACAGTTTACAGACTACTCATCTAAAACCATATGTGTTATTTATTGTTGTCAATGATTCAGTAATGTTTACAGTATGTGACTTAAACATAACTTGCAGTTATAGACGATCCCCACTTAAATTAATGTGACATTAAAATTCGAAGACACGTCCTTTTTTTCACTGGAGTGTAAAAAAACTAGGGTTAACATACTTCACAAGACTAAATGAAATATGCTAGCAAATAGCTAATGGAATGCACTTCAGTGAAATAAGGTAGTTCTCGAAAAACGAGTCAGGTAGAGTTTATAATTAATAAGTAGAGCTGAACGTTTCACATCTGGAACGCATATTACTAGGTGATATGATTGGACATTAGAATTATTTAGATGGACATTTGGACCCTGAACTTAGTTCATTTGTTGGGGGTACACTTCTCTTAGTAACAAAAGGTAACATCATCTTGTTATGGTCCTGCTACACTTCTGTTAGTACCACAGGTTGTTGGTGGTAACAAAAAGTAACATCATCTTGTCATGGTCTTGCTACACTTCTGTTTTACAATGAGCTTGACTTATTAAGAAAGTACACAGTTGTTAAACCAATCAAGTTAAAACATAACAATTGTAATAAGTTGATAGATATTTATGTAAAAGCGGCTCGTTTGAAGCGGAAGCTGACAATAGATGTTTAACAACTAAAACTATATACAAACAAATGGCCTTAGCATGGGCAACCCAGTATCACCAGTTCTAGCCAATATTTTTATGACACAAATTGAAACACAAGCAATTAATACAGCATTACATCCACCACTATACTGGTACAGATATGTAGATGACACTGTTGCGGGATTCAAATCTACAGAACACATACTTAATTTTTTCGATCACATTAACTCTATACATCCCAACATTAACTTCACATGTGAACAGGAAGAAAGCAATCAAATATCATTTCTTAACCTCAAAATTATAAGAACCGACACACAATTCAAAACAGAAATCCACCGAAAAATCACCCATACTGGACTATACATTCCTTGGGACTCAGCACATGAAACAAAATAAAAACTCAACATACTAAGAAACCAGATAAACACAGCCATAAAACTATGCTCACCAGATAAAATTAACGATGAATTAGACAAAATAAAACAATACTTCATCAACATCAATAAGTTTCCTCCACGAGCAATAGAAAACATTATACCCACACACCTAGACAGAAAGCAAAGTCAACCAACTAAAGTAAATATATCTCACGAATCAAAAAATCACGAAACCATATACTGCTGTATACCATATATTCCTGACATCAGCAGACAAATAAGGAACATGTGGCAAAAACTAGTAACAAAATATAACATTCCAATTAATACCAAATTTATTCAAAAACCAGACACAAAACTAAGGTCTATACTATGTAAAACCTACACTGACAAACACCACACCAACATTATTTATAAAATACAATGTGATAACTACCACGACTTCTACGTTGGAGAAACAAGTAGAAAAGTGGAAACCAGTTACGTTTTTGAACGCTGCAAATCAAATAAACACAACATAACGACATAAAGCATCCACATACTAAATATAGAAACAAACATAAACAAACACAAAATTAAAGAAGCCTTACTTATACAACAACTCAAGCTCAAAATAAACCAATACAAAGGAACACCATTATACCTATATTAATAAATATAATTAAACATTTAAGCACGCCCTCTACATTCCTATTCTCAGTTACACAACCCCCTTTAAACATGTGGTCAGATACCAGTTAGTTACCTCTTTCTTTTTTTGTGAACCTGACGATGACCGAAAAAGGTCAATACGTTGTTCCCTCCTTTACATAAAATTTTTCTGAACCCAAACGAGCCGGTTTCACACATATATTTTTCTCTACAAGTGGGTTTCATCGTCATCAACGATTAATAAGTTGATAATTTAACAAAATTAACGTTCATAGTTAATTAACCCGATTAACCACTAGAATTGATCATTAATACAAAGAGTCTGAATGCTTTTGATTTTCAGGAAAAGTAAAATAGACTCTTATAAGTGTTCTCAAAGTGCGAAGCAAACAATAAAGATATTTATAAATATTATAATAAATCAACAGTGACACACAAGTCGTGTTTGTGATAAGAAACTTAACATTCCTGAAGTCTGATGACTGTCGTATATGTAACTCATTCCGTAATGTTAACTTTTGTAAATACGTGTCCTCATTTAACTGGTGGAGAGTCTTGGTTATATAAAAATATAAATGTATGTGCTTCATAAGGCCCACATTGTTTGTATGTGCTTCATAAGGTCCACATTGTTTGTACATGCTTCATAAGGTCCACATTGTTTATATGTGCTTCATAAGGCCCACATTGTTTGTATGTGCTTCATAAGGCCCACATTGTTTGTATGTGCTTCATAAGGTCCATCATGTTTGTATGTGCTTCATAAGGCCCACATTGTTTGTATGTGCTTGATAAGATCCATCATGTTTGTATGTGCTTCATAAGGCCCACATTGTTTGTACATGCTTCATAAGGTCCACATTGTTTATATGTGCTTTATAAGGCCCACATTGTTTGTATGTGCTTCATAAGGTCCATCATGTTTGTACGTGCTTCATAAGGCCCACATTGTTTGTATGTGCTTCATAAGGCCCACAATATTTGTTTGTGCTTCACAAGGCCCACATTGTTTATATGTGCTTCATAAGGCCCACATTGTTTGTGAGACTTTAAGCTTGCTTTATTGTTGTTGCCGTTTTATTCTGATTTTTAGGACCAATGTTCATCAACGTACATAGTCTGTTCGTCCCAGTTAGGCTTCCTCTTAACACTAAATTAGTGACGTTTGAGGTGCTGCTTAATAAACGAAACCTCTTTTAAATTTTGAACAATATTTGATTTATTGGGATACTTGGAATCTGGCCAACTTGGCCAAATGATAGAGTAAATCTGACACCCATCCAAGCTCTTCACCGTACACACACACATACAAATACCTGGAGTAGCACATGTTGCGCAATACAAGATCTGGTCTTTCAGTTTCATAAAACCGTCATCTTCTCAGTTTTCATGATTCACGTTGATAAAGATGGCTGAAGAAGGTTCAACGAAGCTTATTTATCGTTGTAATAATGTAATGTTCATGAGTGCTTTCTACTGGAATGCTTTTGCTAGTCGTGTAAAAGGAACAAAGTTCAACCAACATCCAAAACTCCACATCTTTGTGGTCGAACACTTGTCAAAGTTAGTTTCTATGGCAGTAAAGTTTGTGTTCGTTTTTTCAGTTAACAGAATGCATTTGTTTTTACGTCTTTAATTTTGGAAACCGTGATTTTCTTTGGTAGTCCATCCAATGACTGGAATTTGGTTTCAAAAACTCATAGACCTAATGTTAACCACAAGCTATCACGATTTATCTTCATCCTCATTTATCCTGGTTTTTCCATTTCAGATAAAAGATACATTCATCTCTCTGCTAGGTTTACAGCAGAAAATCGAATTTCGGAGTTTACCGTTTTAAGACTCACTTGTATTCCACCAGGGGACATTTAGGCTTGGAACAAGTAAAACATCAGCTGCTCCATTTGCTGTTGTGCTAACAACAAATTGCAATCAACTCGATCAATATTCCACTAACGTCCTTACTTCTGGAGCTGCGAAAATATTTGTGATGGAATTAAAGTGGAATGTTTTAACTTTTCTTGTAAAAGGAGTAAATCTGTCAAGAAATTCAAGTTAAAAGTTTTTTTTTTTAAATATTATTTCTAATCGTATTAAAATTAAGAAAAATGTGGCTACCGACGGTGAGAATTAATGTACAAGCAAGGCTATTGTCGATACTCTGATTATGCACATGTCTAATGATGTATGTGATAAGATATGGTTTTTACATGTGGTAATTATTTGTTCAAACATGGTTTCCAAATGTAGCAGAACTTCATGTGTCGTGGATTCTACATGTGGCAGGTATATGTTGAGAAATGTGTTCTACATGTGGCAGGTAACTTTTGGTATGTGTTTTACATGTGGCAGGTATTTGTTGAGAAATGTGTTCTACATGTGGCAGCTAACTTTTGGTATGTGTTCTACATGTAGCAGGTAACTTTTGGTATGTGTTCTATATGTGGCAGGTATTTGTTGAGAAATGTGTTCTTCATGTGGCAGGTAACTTTTGCTATGTGTTCTACATGTGACAGCATTTGACAGGTCGTGGGTTCTACATGTGACAGTATTTGAAAAGTCGTGGGTTCTAAATGTAACAGAAACTGATAAGTCGTGGGTTCTAAATGTGGCAGAAATTGATAGGTCGTGGGTTCTAAATGTGGCAGAATTTGATAGATCGTCGGTTCTACATGTGACAGATATTTATTGAGATATGTGTTTAAATGTGGCAGCATTTGATTGGTCGTGAGGTGTACATGTGGCAGACAACTTTTGGTATGTGTTCTACATGTGATAGTATTTGATAGGTCGTAGGTTCTATATGTGGCAGTATTTGATAGGTCGTAGGTTCTATATGTGGCAGTATTTGATAGGTCGTGGGTCCTACATGTAATAGTATTTGATAGGTCGTGAGGTTTACATGTGGCAGGTAACTTTTGGTATGTGTTCTACATGTGGCAGGTAACTTTGGTATGTGTTCTACATGTAGCAGTATTTCATAGATCATGGATTCTACACGTGGCTTGTAACAGGCAGAAAACTCAAAGCTTTTCTGTAAACATATAGAATGGACTTTACTTACGTACAGATACATAGCTCACCGTTTATTTTATGGTCTTCTCTCGAACAGACCTCTCTCCGTTTTGTACGGCTGTCAAGGTGACAAGTACACAAAACACCGTATTATCTAATAAGGTATTTTTGAACGACGTGTCACGTTAGTTTCCTGCATCGAATCTTCCAACCCATGTACAGCGCATGCGCAAGACAGGTCTGTTTTTAATGGAAGATAAGATTCACGTTGTACAATCCTGACGTTGAGTAGCTGCATGAGTGGGTGAAGACTCCAGTCAGTAATATGGACGTGGACCACATCAGCCACGATCATTGTCCATTCCCTGACGTTCGCTGTCTTCCATTTCACACATTACTGACACAAAAGGTTGGTCTGTGAACTGATATCTTCACAAGTTGGTTGGCTACAGGTGGTGAAAAGGTTTGGAACACGAATGAGTGAACTGCGCGTCCACTCACTAACTTTATCGTCAAGATGACAAGAAAAATATGGTGCAAAGTCCCCACTCTCCTAACTACACTGTGTTTCTTCAATCTTTTCCAAAGTAAGTAGATATTTTACTGTGTTTCAGAGAGAGAGGTTTTTCTGTTTAACAAGAGTTGATTATTAATTTGATAAAAAAGCTCACAGTTCAAATACACAGACGACGTTTCGACATTATTATGCGATAAATATGACTTCAGGAATTATGGACACGTTTACAAGGAATACTTTAACTGTATTACCGATAATTAAAAGCTCTTGTGATTCTAGACCATAATCCACCCAGCGTGGGAGTGAATAAACTAATTGGTTGAGGCAGTTCTAAACCATAATCCACCCAGTGTGGGAGTGAATAAACTAACTGGTCGAGGCAGTTCTAGACCATAATCCACCTAGTGTGGGAGTGAATAAACTAATTGGTTGAGGCAGTTCAAGATTATAATCCACCCAGTGTGGGAGTGAATAAACTAACTAATTGATGCAGTTCTATACCATAATCCACCCAGTGTGGGAGTGAATAAACTAATTGGTTGAGGCAGTTCTAGATCATAATCCACTCAGTGTGGGAGTGAATAAACTCACTGGTTGAGGCAGCTCTAGATCATAATCCACCCAGTGTGGGAGTGAATAAACTAATTGGTTGAGGCAGTTCTAGATCATAATCCACTCAGTGTGGGAGTGAATAAACTCACTGGTTGAGGCAGTTCTAGATCATAATCCACCCAGTGTGGGAGTGAATAAACTAATTGGTTGAGGCAGTTCAAGATTATAATCCACCCAGTGTGGGAGTGAATAAACTAACTAATTGATGCAGTTCTATACCATAATCCACCCAGTGTGGGAGTGAATAAACTAATTGGTTGAGGCAGTTCTAGATCATAATCCACCCAGTGTGGGAGTGAATAAACTAATTGGTTGAGGCAGTTCTAGATCATAATCCACTCAGTGTGGGAGTGAATAAACTCACTGGTTGATGCAGTTCTAGACCATAATCCACCCAGTGTGGGAGTGAATAAACTAGCTGGTTAATGCAGTTCTAGACCATAATCTAACCAGCGTGGGAACGAATTATGTATTTGGCACGAAATAAGAAGTGATAATTAAACCACATTTTAAATTAAAAACCCAAAGGAAATAAAGAAACAACAAGAAATTAGTTGAAACTGCTTGTTTTAATAGTTTTTGTTAGGTTTATTTCTCTTTTCTACAAGTTGAGGACGAGAGTAAAATAATTGAACTAACAACGACGAGGACCTTTAGGTAGGACCTTAAATATGAAAACAGCTATTTCATGTGGTCAATCGGAAGAGGTCAGTTTCATATTAAAAGTAAATATATATTTATCATGTTTCTAAAACTCTTATGGACTTCCAGATACAATTTTCATCACTAGTTTTAACCAGAATAACTTTACTTATTAAAAAAACTTACAACCAGGAGTGTTAACAATGATCTGTGACGTACGACACAAGAGGGCGTCACATACGTAATTCATTATTTACATTATTATCATAACAAGAGCACCAAAGAACGACTATAAGTGGTTTATTTTTCTGGGATACACTACGTCAGTTCGTCTGTCTTATTCACTATCAAACAGCATCGTAGTAAGAAAACTCCTGCAAGTGTTACTATAGTAACATGTACGTGCTTAGATACCATGTTCGACATTTGTTTTTCAGTCGTTTCCTCAGTAATGAGCATCATTTTGTTGTCGTGTAAAGAGAAAAAGTGATACTGATATATTGAAAGATCGTAATCATATTGTATGAACACTCAAATATTTATATTAATATGCATATGAAACCAAATGTATACACGTCTGTGCACATGAATATATATATCTAGTTTTATACACATTTCAACGTTTACTGAAATAGATATGATAGAAATGTTATTATTTGTATACCTCGTGTTAACATTTCGTTTGTCCTCTAGTCTGCGTCCGGGTTCATATTTTATCTTTCATTTTGTAACTGTTTTTGTTTTTACAGATCTTTGTTAAGACGTTTTAACGCCTTAACTTTTATCAAGTGAATTATTTCATTTTACTGGTGAGCCACTGAACAGATCTTACAATAATAACAACGAAGTAGTTTCGTCCAGTCTTTAGTGTTAACATTAAATCGTGAAACCAAATTCTTGTGAAACAAGTTACTAACAGAAAATTAATTTTAACAATCTCTATGACAGAATATAAACAGTTTTAAATACAAAAGTATGGAATGTTATTGAATAATATTTATTACAGAAAATAAACTGTTTTACACGCTGGTGTTTTTATTTTATGCAGGTTTCAGTTTTTTGTTTTCTATCTAAAACAATGGAAGAAACAAAATAATCTGTACTAAAACCTAAAGATTACAACTGTGAACCCTGTACCTATACCCGTGACTCCTCTAATTGGAGGGCTATAACTGTGAACCCTGTACCTATACCCGTGACTCCTCTAATTGGAGGGCTATAACTGTGAACCCTGTACCTATACCCGTGACTCCTCTAATTGGAGGGCTATAACTGTGAACCCTGTACCTATACCCGTGACTCCTCTAATTGGAGGGTTATAACTGTGAACCCTGTACCTAAACCCGTGACTCCTCTAATTGGAGGGCTATAACTGTGACCTATGTAGTTATACCTGTGACCACTCTAGGTGTAGTGTTATAACTGTAACCCCTGTGGCTGCAGGGTTACACCTCTGTTCCCTGTAGCTAGAGGGCTATAATTGTGACCCTTGTAGCTGCAGGGTTATACTTGTGATCCCTGTAACTAGAGGGTTATACCTGTTGTCCCTGTAGCTAGAGGGTTATAACTGTGACCCCTGTAGAAGTGTATGTAGCCTATGGATGATCCAAAATTGTGAGTCTCCCTTCGGTAACAAGCTCTAAATTAAATATATTAGATATATATGTTATATTTATATCTCCAACCTCAGCCATCTCTGATCTGACCATCTAGCCACTGTGTCGCGAAAGATGTGGTTTAGGCCAATGAAATGCCCAAATATGAAAGCTCTCAAAACTGGTTTTCACAAAGACGTATACATATACAGACACATATATGCATACACACATATATATACATATACACATACATACGACTAGACACATATATATACTTTACAGTGAAAGTGAATCAACATATATGATGCTATACAATGGATAATAATTTAAAAAAAATAATTAGGTTTCAGTTTCCATTTAAAGTAAGCCACGTGTTCAAGACATTAATTAGAGAAAGAGACATTCTTACAACTGTGTGTAAAGTAATGTGTAAGAAATATTGTGATGTGTGAAACGTTACTCCAAGAAAAGTACATTACCTCAACTGTACAGGAAGGAAGATAATACGGCTGTTTCAGTGAATATACAGAAAACATTGGGCTGCTTCTCAGTGTCTTTGAAATATTATTCATTTATCTTTTGTAAATTTGTGTATCATTTACAAGAATATTTAGTTTATTGAATGTTCTGTTCATAATACAAAAACTAATATAGTATACATCGCAACTTGCCCTGTAATTAAGTAAATAATTACCCAAAGAAAGGTCCTGATGACGAGAAACCCACTTAAAATGAGAATAAATCTAAGAACGGCTGGCGAGAAGCTTCCTTGACCTGAAGATGACTTAGGATGGCCAAAACATTGTTCTCTCCCAAAGAATAAAACTGTTATTACTCATAACAGCCGTTCTGAGATACAGAGAAAGAAAGAGTTTTAGTCTTTCATTTGTTTTTAACAGTATGTTTATTCTTTCCCAAGCCATTAGTATTCATAAGCACTTTAATACCCGTCCACTAGATGACACTAATGTCGTTTGAGCTTTTTTTTCGTAGGTATGATGGTTCACGAACTCAATAATGTAAGTTGTGAAACTCGGAAAAACGTACCTGAACGTAGTTACATTACTTTCTGAACTGACTGTTGAAATAGACGAACATCAACTGCCATGTTCTTGTGTATCAAGGTCTCAGTAACACGTGTTGTCAGGTTTAGCCACCTTGACCACCACAGCCTGTTCAAAACTTCACGTTACACAGGAATAAAGAATTCAAAATGTGGTAATGACGAATGGATGATTAAAATAAATTTGAAAGTTTTGAGAAATCACAAAATAAACGAAATTTTCTCGTCTTTCTATGACATAACAAAAGTAACAAACAATATAGTTGATAAAATAACAAAAATAACAGAAACTATTCAGTTGATGACATAACAAATGTAATATAAGCAATTTGGTTAATGACACAAAAAGTAACAAACAATTTAGTTGATAAAATATCAAACAAAGATACTAACTCAGTACTATATAATCTGTTTATACGGATCCTTTTCAACATAGGAGAGAATTACATAGCCCATTTATACAGTTTATTATTTAACAATGGAGAACAATAGGAAGTCCACGTCTATGGTTTCATCTCTAACAACGGATACTAAGTAGTCCACTCACACAGTTTTATCTTCATGAAGAAAAAGGACTTCATTAGTCCGCCGCTACAGTTTATCTTTGCCAATGGAAAGTATAGTCCATCAACCACTACTAACGTTACAGTAACTGTTAATACAATAAACAGATGTATATAAACACCACAACAAGGTAACCACTACTAACGTTACAGTAACTGTTAATACAATAAACAGATGTATATAAACACCACAACAAGGTAACCACTACTAACGTTACAGTAACTGTTAATACAATAAACAGATGTATATAAACACCACAACAAGGTAACCACTACTAACGTTACAGTAACTGTTAATACAATAAACAGATGTATATAAACACCACAACAAGGTAACCACTACTAACGTTACAGTAACTGTTAATACAATAAACAGATGTATATAAACACCACAACAAGGTAACCACTACTAACGTTACAGTAACTGTTAATACAATAAACAGATGTATATAAACACCACAACAAGGTAACCACTACTAACGTTACAGTAACTGTTAATACAATAAACAGATGTATATAAACACCACAACAAGGTAACCACTACTAACGTTACAGTAACTGTTAATACAATAAACAGATGTATATAAACACCACAACAAAGTAACCACTACTAACGTTACAGTAACTGTTAATACAATAAACAGATGTATATAAACACCACAACAAGGTAACCACTACTAACGTTACAGTAACTGTTAATACAATAAACAGATGTATATAAACACCACAACAAGGTAACCACTACTAACGTTACAGTAACTGTTAATACAATAAACAGATGTATATAAACACCACAACAAGGTAACCACTACTAACGTTACAGTAACTGTTAATACAATAAACAGATGTATATAAACAACCACAACAAGGTAACCACTACTAACGTTACAGTAACTGTTAATACAATAACAGATGTATATAACACCACAACAAGGTAACCACTACTAACGTTACAGTAACTGTTAACACTATAAACAGATGTATATAAACCACAACAAGGTAACCACTACTAACGTTACAGTAACTGTTACAATAACAGATGTATATAAACACACAACAATGTAACCACTACTAACATTACAGTAACTGTTAATACAATAAACAGATGTATATAAACACCACAACAAGGTAACCACTACTAACGTTACAGTAACTGTTAATACAATAAACAGATGTATATAAACACCACAACAAGGTAACCACTACTAACATTACAGTAACTGTTAATACAATAAACAGATGTATATAAACACCACAACAAGGTAACCACTACTAACGTTACAGTAACTGTTAATACTATAAACAGATGTATATAAACACCACAACAAGGTAACCACTACTAACGTTACAGTAACTGTTAATACTATAAACAAATGTATATAAACACCACAACAAGGTAACCACTACTAACGTTACAGTAACTGTTAATACAATAAACAGATGTATATAAACACCACAACAAGGTAACCACTAATAACGTTACAGTAACTGTTAATACTATAAACAAATGTATATAAACACCACAACAAGGTAACCACTACTAACGTTACATTAGCTGTTAATACAATAAACAGATGTATATAAACACCACAACAAGGTAACCACTACTAACGTTACAGTAACTGTTAACACTATAAACAGATGTATATAAACACCACAACAAGGTAACCACTACTAACGTTACAGTAACTGTTAATACTATAAACAGATGTATATAAACACCACAACAAGGTAACCACTACTAACGTTACAGTAACTGTTAATACTATAAACAGATGTATATAAAAACCACAACAAGGTGACCACTACTAACGTTACAGTAACAGTTAATACTATAAACAGATGTATATAAACACCACTACCCGTTAACCACTACCAACGTTACAATAACTGTTAATACTATATTGATTCCGTCACCCACGTTGTTACCCATAATTACGTGACGGTCACTTCGTTCTACTGGTTTTGTTTGTTCTACTGATTCCGTCACGTATATTGTTACCCAGAATTACATGATGGTCACTTCGTTCTACTGGTTTGTTTCTTCTACTGATTCCGTCACGTATATTGTTACCCAGAATTACATGATGGTCACTTCGTTCTACTGGTTTGTTTCTTCTACTGATTCCGTCACGTATATTGTTACCCAGAATTACATGATGGTCACTTCGTTCTACTGGTTTGTTTCTTCTACTGATTCCGTCACGTATATTGTTACCCAGAATTACATGATGGTCACTTCGTTCTACTGGTTTGTTTCTTCTACTGATTCCGTTACGTATATTGTTACCCAGAATTACATGATGGTCACTTCGTTCTACTGGTTTGTTTCTTCTGCTGATTCCGTCACGTATATTGTTACCCAGAATTACATGATGGTCACTTCGTTCTACTGGTTTGTTTCTTCTGCTGATTCCGTCACGTATATTGTTACCCAGAGTTACATGATGGTCACTTCGTTCTACTGGTTTGTTTCTTCTACTGATTCCGTCACGTATATTGTTACCCAGAATTACATGATGGTCACTTCGTTCTACTGGTTTGTTTCTTCTACTGATTCCGTCACGTATATTGTTACCCAGAATTACATGATGGTCACTTCGTTCTACTGGTTTGTTTCTTCTACTGATTCCGTCACGTATATTGTTACCCAGAATTACATGATAGTCACTTCGTTCTACTGGTTTGTTTCTTCTACTGATTCCGTCACGTATATTGTTACCCAGAATTACATGATGGTCACTTCGTTCTACTGGTTTGTTTCTTCTACTGATTCCGTCACGTATATTGTTACCCAGAATTACATGATGGTCACTTCGTTCTACTGGTTTGTTTCTTCTTCTGATTCCGTCACGTATATTGTTACCCAGAATTACATGATGGTCACTTCGTTCTACTGGTTTGTTTCTTCTGCTGATTCCGTCACGTATATTGTTACCCAGAGTTACATGATGGTCACTTCGTTCTACTGGTTTGTTTCTTCTACTGATTCCGTCACGTATATTGTTACCCAGAATTACATGATGGTCACTTCGTTCTACTGGTTTGTTTCTTCTGCTGATTCCGTCACGTATATTGTTACCCAGAGTTACATGATGGTCACTTCGTTCTACTGGTTTGTTTCTTCTACTGATTCCGTCACGTATATTGTTACCCAGTAGTTTTAATGACGTGCTTCTAGTTAGTTCATTCTAGGAATGTGAGGGGAGGATAGAATCCGTTGTGGAAATGTTTATCTCTAATTACAAGTTTGTCGTTATTACTGACGTAGTTCTTCCAAATTATGCTTTACTGCCGGTCCAGGGATGTCATGTAGTTGGAATCATTATTTCTAGTCCAGCCTTAACATATATAAGACAGACGTTTTAAAAACAGATTTGCTGGACAGATTTGAGCAATAAAAATGAAATGATGAGCGGATAATAAATTCCGTATTTCATTTTTCAAGTTTTGATGTTACACGGAATGGTTGTTAAGTTTACTAACAATCACACGTGAGAAAGCCGAACAACTGTGATCTTATATATTTATAATTTAATTATTTGCATGAAAAACTTCCAGTTAAAACCGGCAACAAACAACTTCATTTGTTCTTTGTAGTTTCAACTCTTTGTGGGCCTTTGAATGGCCAAGCGTGTTAAGGCGTGCGACTCGTAATACTGAGGGTCGCGAGTTCGCATCCCTGTAGCGCCAAACATGCTGGCCCTTTTAGCCGTGGGGGTGTTATAATGTTTCGTTCAATTCTACTATTCGTTGGTAAAAGAGTAGCCCAAGGGTTTGCGGTGGGTGGTGATGACTAGCTGCCTTCCCTCTAGTCTTACACTACTAAATTAGGGACGGCTAGTGCAGATAGCCATCAAGTAGCTTTGTGCGAAATTAAAACAAACAAACAGCCAGTCGTTCCGACTCAGTGATGATAGAATAAAGAAAGGCAGCAGCTTGAAAACACTCACCGTCAAGTTTGGGGCTATTATAATTAATTATTTGGATTCGGGATGGACGACTACTGGGATCATGGGATTTAAGGGGACGACCCACAGACAGAGAGTTGAAAGGCTAACTTTCTAGTCAGCAACAAACGAGAATGTCAAACAAGTTCTAATTATCATACTAATTACAAGGAAGTGACGACGTAAACTCTGTTATACGTACAGGTAATAATAGCGTTAATAAAGTGTTATTGGTATCACTAAACACACTGTCAATACAACGGAATTAAAGAACGTTTAGAGAGGTTAACCGGGTAAAATAAACATCGGTGTTTGTTCTAGAGCTAGGTTACATTAGGCATCTTGCTGTGTTTCACGAGGGAATCGAACCCGTAAATCCGAAAGGCCTCACCAGGGGACAGATCGATTCTTTATTATAAACAGTTACAATGTATACACTGCTTGGCAACCTTCTTATTTCTTGCACACGTGTTTTATTTCCGCTAGAGGACGCATTTCGATGTCTATTTCGCGTTAGGTAAACGTAATCTCATAATATATAGCATTAAAACGAATTATTTTATAATCTGTTTTTAACAGAAGAGGGTTGTGAAATACACAAAATGTCATAAAAAAGACGAAATTAATTCCACAGCGATCGTCGAAACTGAGTTTATATTTATGAAAATCAATAAATCATAAAAGTAAACTAACGCTACAATAAGCCTACACGTTTGAAGAAATAAACTGTTCGCAATTGTTAAATCAGAAACAACGTAATATTCGAGCTCTTAGAGAGTCAGAGAGTAATACATGCCCTGTGGGGTGGACACCTGACCCCAAAGCGTATTAAACTTTAATAACACAGGCTGTATAAATATATAACGTCAGTTATATGTACATAAACACAGTCGCTTTTACACTAATACAACATCAGTCTCAAACCTGAGTAATCAATAGGTTTTGTTGTCATGGTTTCTAAAATTGCATTAAGGGGCCGTATGGCTAATTCAATTTTAACATTTCCTTCTATAGTTTCAGCTACTGATGTTTCTTGACTCAGCAAACAACCTCAGCGATTTCTCTAGTTTCAGTTCCATTATTAACACCAGGTTTCTCTAGTTTTATTTCCATTGTTAGCACCATGTTTCTTTCGTTTCATTTCCATTGTTAACACTATGTTTCCCTGGTTTCATATCCATTGTTAACACTATGTTTTTCTAGTTACAGTTCCATTGTTAACACCGTGTTTCTCTAGTTTCAGTTCCATTGTTAACACTATGTTTCTCTAGTTTCAGTTCCATTGTTAACACTATGTTTCTCTAGTTTCCGTTCCATTGTTAACATTGTTTCTCTAGTTTGAGTTCCATTGTTAACGCTATGTTTCTCTAGTTACAGTTCCATTGTTAACACCGTGTTTCTCTAGTTTCAGTTCCATTGTTAACACTATGTTTCTCTAGTTTCAGTTCCATTGTTAACACTATGTTTCTCTAGTTTCCGTTCCATTGTTAACATTGTTTCTCTAGTTTGAGTTCCATTGTTAACGCTATGTTTCTCTAGTTTGAGTTCCATTGTTAACACCATGTTTCTCTAGCCTCAGTTCCATTGTTAACACTATGTTTATCTGGTTTCAGTTACACTGTTAACATTATGTTTCTCTAGTCTCAGTTCCATTGTTAACACTATGTTTATCTGGTTTCAGTTACACTGTTAACATTATGTTTCTCTAGTCTCAGTTCCATTGTTAACACTATGTTTATCTGGTTTCAGTTACACTGTTAACATTATGTTTCTCTAGTCTCAGTTACACTGTTAGCACTATGTTTCTCTCCAGTTGCGTTCATTGCAACAAATGGTAAACCTTGTTTAAAATAAAAAAATCCAGGAACTGTCAAAGTGCTATACTTATTAGGCTTGTCATGATACGTAAATCAAGAATTCATGGTTCCACTCATCGCGGGGGACTAACCGCAGATAGTGCATTGTAGATATTTTAACTGAAACATAAACTACTACAATGATAAATATTAAACGTAATAATGACTCGTTTTTTGTTTCGAAGAGTATTTTCTATCAGAATATTTGTGTCACAGTTATCGAGGGACTGTGTTGATGGAAGTATTTTGGGGTTAGCATTATCTGTAAATCTGGGTTAGCATTATCTGTAAATCGTCTTTTAAAGGTTATTACACGAAATCTAAAACTAGAACAAAATAATTCTTGAAATTAGTTTTATATAGTAGGCCAAATTTCTCACTTATATCTCGATTTTTCCACCTTATCATAAAAAGTTGTATCTCTCTACAAGTGTATTTCATTCGAAGTGTTTTTAATAACACACAAAGCTACCTGTGAAATGATTATTATATTATAACCCCCACCTACAAATGAAGAGACGAGCACATTCGGTGACAGGGTTCAAACTCGAGGTCCACAAGGTCAAACTGATCACCCCAGCCATGTTACAGAAGAAGTTGCTAAGTAACAGTTGCTATGGCAACGACATACTCCATCTTTTCCGATCACAGCAAAATAAATAGCCTTTCTCATTATAAAATAAATACTTTATAGGTCTGAAGAAACGCAATTAAAAAGGTTAGAATCTCAGAGAAAGGGTTTCCTGCTTTGCTCAAAGTTTCAATGTAAAGAGAATAATGTTAAGTTTACAAAAAGTTACTTCGTTTTGTTCACCCGCGAAAAACAACAACTGATAACGAAGAAAGAAAAGTAAGTAAAGTCTTTTAAAACGACAAGTGTACACAATTAATGGTAGAACAAAACTCTTAATTCTCGATATCATGAAGGAATATTAAATGTATTTCCTGCAGTATATGTGTAAATAATATCAAATGTATGGCCAAGCGTGGTAAGGCGTGCGACTCGTAATCTGAGGGAGGCGAGTTCGAATCCCCGTCGCGCCAAACATGCTCGTCCTTTCAGCCGTGGGGGCGTTATAATGTGGCGGTCAATCCCACTATTCGTTGGTAAAAGAGTAGCCCAAGAGATGGCGGTGGGTGATGATGATTAGCTGCCTTCCCTCTAGTCTTACACTGCTAAATTAGGGACGGCTAGCACAGATAGCCCTCGAGTAGCTTTGTGCAAAATTCAAAAAACAAACAAACAATCAAATGTAATTCCAGAAATATTTGATTTTTAAAGAAACCAATGGCAAGTCATATCTAAACTAATTTATATGCAATTTATTTTTATGTTTTCATATTACCATAGAGTTCTTACTGAATAACGTGCCTGAGAAAGATATTTGTTGTTGTGAATAAGTGTACGAATTGATATGGAAAAAAAAACAAATTCACACAACTATCCGATCTGTATAACCTTATTATTTTCACAATTATTTGTGTTTTTTACTTTTTAACTTCCGATTTGTTATCTGAGTTTTGACTTGATTTTCATTTAGACTCACTTTGTGATGCACATTTGATTTAGTTTGGTTTCTCATACGTTTCTGTGATTTAGTCTCGATTTCTAATATTATTTTGATTCACTCATGGTTTATAATATAGATTTAATCTACACTTGATTTCTGTTAAAATTGTGATGTTGTGTGATTGTTTACATACATTTTACTTGTAATTTTTTACATAGCTGTAACTTAACCTTAAGATTTCATGTAATTGTAATTTAAACTTCATTTTCAAAAATTCTTCGTGACAGATTTCAGCTGTATTAACCCGTTGACTGCCAACTATTTCAGCTCTAATGGTTCTTCATTTTGTAACTTTTTCGGGACGCCATTTTGGATCGAAAGTGAAACAATTTGTATATAGGGCAAATGCATGTGTGGTGCTGAGATCTTTCGTTGAAGTTAGGTATTATTGAGAACGAATTAACTCGTCCGTGGCACTGTGTTACTGATCGGGTTGGACGAGTTATCTCGTCTACGGCACTGAACAGGTTAAAGATTCTGCAACGAAACGTTTTCACAAAAAAAGAATTGAATGAAAGAGCAGATAACTGGTGCAACAGACTTGTGCAAAAATTAAACTGACGCTTAAAATTTAAGAGATTTTTAGTTTTTCTATCAACACTCTCATAAGGGAAACGTTTCTTTAAATAAAACTACACATTTAAGTAAAATGTAAGCCAAATGAAGCTCGAAGTAATTAAAGGTCTACCAATACTTATCGTGTATGGAACAAAACATAATGAAGTTTATATAATTAGTACATTTAGAACTCCCTCTTAAGACTAACTCTTGTGAATGTCTTTACATCTTCTTATTAAATTAAGGGCAAAGAGAAAAGCTTGTTAAACGTCTAATAATACACACAATACTTGAATCAAACTCGAAAAAATGTACTCTATTTTCAGAACTTGGTTATTCTTGTTAAAAATGAAATAAATTAAATAGATTACTTTTACTTTACGTGATGGATTACTCTTTGGGAATTTCGTGGATTACTTCTTTTCTAGTTGGTGAATAACTGTTACTTCAGTCAGTGGATTACTATAGTTCTAGTCGGTGGATTACTTGCTATTACTTTAGTCCTATAGGTATAGTCGATGGATTACTATTACTTTAGTCAGTGGATCACTATTATTGTAGTTAGTGGATTACTGTTACTTTAGTAAATGGATCAGTACAATTTGAGTCGGTGTATTACTATTATTATAGTTGGCGAATTACTGTTATTTTTTAAATGGAATACTATAATACTAATCGGTGGATTACTGTTACTACAGTAGGTGAATTGCTATTATTATAGTTCTTGGATTACTGTTACTTTAGTCAGTGGATTATCATTATTCTAGTTGTATTATTACTGTTGCTTTAGTGAATAGATTACTATAATTCTAGTCGGTGGATTACTGTTACTTCAGTCAGTGGATTACTACTGTTCTAGTCGGTGGATTACTGTTACCTTAACCAGTGGATTACTATTATTCTACTTGTTGGATTACTGTTACATTAGTCAATAATTTTCTGTTATTCTAGTTCTTGCATTACTGTTACTTTAGTCAGTGGATCAGTATTATTCTATTTGTTGGATTACGCCTATTATATTCAGTGGATTACTGTTACGTTTGTCAGTGGATTACTATTATTCTAGTTGTTGGATTACTGTTTCTATAATAAATGGATTAATATAATTCTAGTCGGTGGATTACTATTATTATAGTTGTTGGATTACCGTTACATTAGTTAATGATTTTCTGTTATTCTAGTTCTTGAATTATAATTCTAGTTGATGGATTACTGTTACTTAAGTAAGTGGATTACTATAATTCTAGTTAATGGATTACTGTTACTTTAGTAAATGGATTACAATAATTATAGTCGGTGGATTACGGTTACTTTTGTCAGTGAATTACTATTATTCTATTTGTTGGATTACCGTTACTTTAGTCTGTGGATTACTATTGTTCTAGTTCTTGGATTACTCATATCTCATGACGCTTTTTTAGCCCAAGATTCTTTAAGTTCTGAAGTCAGTATTTTAATGATATTAAAAGAAAAACAATTTTCTCATGCCGCTGTTCTAGTTACAGATTTTATCGTGGTCTTTCTTTGACCTCTTATCTGATTTTAACATTTTCACTTTTATAGACTTTAGCTGGTATTTGAAAGGTGTATAGCGTTACTGTGACTCCCCCATATTGTGTCTCTTTACAGCTTCGTCATACAGATAATAGGGACATTCTCTACCTCTTCATTTGACTGTTACATTGTTGTACAGCTTATACTGTTGTATGTACCTCTTCATCTGGTTGTAACATTGTTATAACGCAAATACAGTTGTATATAAATCTATGCCGGGTTGTAAAATTGTTGTTCTTTCTTCTTCGTCTGTATCTGATTGTAACAGTGTTGTAAAGTTAATATTGTTATCTCTGCCTCTTCATCTTCTTGTAACATAGTTCTAAAGCCAATTTTTGTTTTCCTCTTCATCTGGTTGTAACATTGTTGTAAAGCCAATTTTTGTCTTCCTCTTCATCTGGTTGTGACATTGTTGTAAAGCTAATACTGTTGTTTCAACCACTTTGGTTGTGACATTGTTGTGAAACTAAAACTGCTGTTCTTCCTTCGTCGTCTGGAACTGGTTGTAGCATTGTTGTAAAATTAATATTGTTGGCCATGTCTCTTTATCTGATTGTAACATTGTTGTAAAGCAGATATTGCTGTATCTGTATTTTCATATGGTTGTAATATTGTTCTGAACCTATTACTGTTTTCCTCCCTCTTCATCGGTTTCTAATATTGTTGTCAAGGTCATATTATCGTTTATGCCTCTTCGTATGTTTGCAACATTGTTGTAAATCTGTTGTCTCTGCGTCTTCGTCTGGTTGTAACATTGTTGTAAAGCTAATATTGTTGTCTTTGCTTCTTCTTCTGGTTGTAACATTGCTGTAAAGCCAATACTGTTATATCAGCCTCTTTATGTGGTTGTAATACAGTTATAGAGCATATACAATTGTCTCTTCCTATTCATTTGCTTGTAAAAGTGCTGTAAAACTAATATTCTTGTCACTCTATCTTCGTCTAGTTCTAACATTGTTGTCCCTGAATTTTTATCGGGTTGTATCATTATTATAAAGACAATACTCTTGTCGCTCCATATTCACCTAGTTCTAACATTGTTGTCCCTGAAATTTTATCGGGTTGTATCATTGTTGTAAAGACAATATTCTTGTCACTGCCCCTTCATCTTGTTGTAACTTTGTTGTAAAGCTATTAATGTTGTTCCTGCGTTTTCAGCTAGTTCTAACATTGTTGTAAAACTACTACTGTTATATCGACCACTTCGTTTGATTGTAGCTTTGTTATAAACAAAAATTACTGTTCTTTCTTCTTCGTCTGTATCTGGTTGTAACATTGTAATAAAATTAATATTGTTGTCCCAGCACCTTCATCTGGTTGTAACAATATTGCAGAGCTAATATTGTTGTCTCTTTCTCTTTATCTGCTTGTAACATTAATCTATATCTAATACAGTTGTCTCTGCCTCTGCATCTAGTTCTAACAATGTTATAGAGTCAATACTATTATTTTTGCCTCCTTGTCTGAATGCAACATCTTATTGTAAATTTATTGTTGCGCTAATATTCTTGACACTGCCTCTACATGTTGTTGTGAAACTGTTGTAAAGCTTATTGCCCTGTAACTGTCTCATTATCTTGTTTAAATATTGTTATAAATCTATAATTCTTGTCCATGCCTTTTTATCTGATAGTAACATTGTTGTAAACCAAATATTGCTATGTGTCCTTCTTCACCTGCTTCTAACATTATTGTTAAACTAATGTGTTAGTTCTGACTTATTATCTGGTAGCGACATTCTTTTAAATTTAACAGTGTTGTCCCTGCCTATTCATCTAATTTTAACATTGTTGTAAAACTAAAAGTGTTCTCTCTGCCTCTTCACCCGGTTGCAACATTGTTGTGAAGCAAATACTGCTGTTTCTGCCTATTCATCTCATTGTAACATTGTTGTAAAACTAAAAGTGTTGTCTCTGCCTCTTCATCTGGTTGTAACATTGTTGTAAAGCAAATATTGTTTCTGTCTCTTCATATGGTTTTATTATTGTTGTAAAGCTAATACTCTGTCCATTACTCAATATCCCGTTGTAACCTTGTTGTAAAGCTAATATTTGTAGTCCCTAACTTCTTCTCTGATTGAAAGTTTGCTGTAGAACTATTTATTATACTTGTTTCTTCCTTTATATGTGCTTGTGACATTGTTGTAAAGCTCATACTGTTGTCCCTGTCTCTTTATCTAATTATAACACAGTTGTAAAGCTAATATTATTGTTTCTTTCTCTTTATCTCATTATAACACTGCTTTAAAGCTAATATTATTGTCCCTGTCTCTTTATCTAACTATAACACTGCTGTAAAGCTAATATTGTTGTCGCTGTTTCTTTATCTAATCATAACACTGCTGTAAAGCTAATATTGTTGTCCCTGCCTCTTCATCTGGTTGTAACACAGTTGTAAAGCTAATATTATTGTTTCTTTCTCTTTATCTCATTATAACACTGCTTTAAAGCTAATATTATTGTCCCTGTCTCTTTATCTAACTATAACACTGCTGTAAAGCTAATATTGTTGTCGCTGTTTCTTTATCTAATCATAACACTGCTGTAAAGCTAATATTGTTGTCCCTGCCTCTTCATCTAGTTGTAACATTGTTGAGAAGCAAATATTGTTGTTTCTGCCTCTTCATATGGTTTTATTATTGTTGTAAAGATAATACTCTGTCCATTACTCAATTTCTCGTTGTAACCTTGTTGTAAAGGTTGTACATTGTTGTTTCTGACTTATTTTCTGACGGGAAGCTGTTTATAACAAGCATAAAGCACATATAAAGAGAAATATATATGTAGAAACAACAATGCTTTACAAACAATAAAGTAAAGCGGATAATGCTAAAGATGCTTTATCTCCAGCTATAAAGCTAATATTATTGTCCCTGTCTCTTTATCTAATTATAACACTGTTGTAAAGCTAATATTATTGTCCCTGTCTCTTTATCTAATTATAACACTGCTGTAAAGCTAATATTATTGTCCCTGTCTCTTTATCTAATTATAACACTGCTGTAAAGCTAATATTATTGTCCCTGTCTCTTTATCTAATTATAACACTGTTGTAAAGCTAATATTATTGTCCCTGTCTCTTTATCTAATTATAACACTGCTGTAAAGCTAATATTATTGTCCCTGTCTCTTTATCTAATTATAACATTGCTGTAAAGCTAATATTGTTCTCCCTACCTCTACATCAGTTTGTAACATGGCTGTAAAACTACTTCTGTTTTCCATGACTCTATGTTTGGTTCTAATAATGTTGTAAAATTAAAATTTCTCTTCTTGTTTCTCATCTAATTCTGGTTGTGACAGAAGTGATGTCGAGAAAACCCACTTATAGAAAAATATATATGTAAAACGGCTCGTTTGGGTTAAGAAAATATTTTACGTAGAGAAGCGAACAACGTTTCGACCTTCTTCGGTCATCGTCAGGGTCACAAAGAAAGAAAGAGGTAACTGACCGGAAGTTGACCACATGTTTGAAAGGGGTTGTGTAACTTAGTGCCGCAATATAGAGAGCGGTGTTAGATGTTTAAATATATACTGCTGCAAACCACATATTTCCGACATCAGCAGAAAAGTTACCAACATTTGGCAAAAAACTAGTAACAAAATATGGCATTCCAGTTAATACCAATTTATTCAAAAAACAGGCACAAAAGTAACGTCTATACTGTGTAAAAACTACACTGACAAACACCACACCAACATTATTTACAAAATACAATGTGATAACTACCACGTCTTCTATATTGGAGAAACAAGTAGAAAAATGAAAACTAGATTCAAATAACACAAAAAGTCACCTTCACACGTTTTCGAACACTGCAAGTCAAATAAACACAACATAATCATAGAAAACACTCAAATACTAAATAAAGAAACAAACAAACAAACGCAAAATTAAAGAAGCCTTACTTATACAACAACTTAAACCCAAAATAAACCAATACAAAGGAACACATTCACACCTGTATTAAAAATAATAAAATAAATAATATAAAGATATGTATTCAAACATCTAACACCGCCCTCTATATTCCGACACTCACACAACCCCTTTCAAACGATGTGGTCAGCTTCCGGTCAGTAACCTCTTTCTTTCTTTGTGAACCCGTTGTTCGCTCCTCTACGTTAAATATTTTCTCAACCAAAACGAACAGTTTTTACATATATATAGTTGTGAAATTGTTATAAAATTATTATTGTTATCTCTGCCTCTTCATCCAATTGTAACGTTATGGTATATCCCTTTTTACGTGGTTGTAACATTGTTTTAAAGCTAATATTGTTGTTTCTGTCTCCTCGTTTGGTTCTAGCTTTGTTGTAAAGCCAATATTATTGTCTTTGCCTCTTCATCTTTTAGTAACATTGTTCTAAAGCCAGTATTGTTGTCTCTGACTCTTTATCTGTTTCTAACATTGTTGTAAAGCTACTATTGTTGCCTCTGCCTCATCGTCTTGTTGTAATATTTTTATTAACCTAATGTTGCTGTCTCTACCACTTTGTTTGGTTGTAACATTGTCGTAAAAGTAAAACTGTTGTTCTTTCTTGTTCCTCTGCATCTGGTTGTAACATTGTAATAAAATTAATATTGTTGCCCCAGCATCTTCAATCGCTTGTAACATTGTTCTAAATATTGTACAGTTACTTCTGCCTCTTTAACTGGTTCTAACATGGTTGTAGAGCTAATAATGTTATCTTTGCCTCTTCGATTGAATGTAGCATTACTGAATAGATAATATTGTTGCATCTGCTTTTTCAACTGATTGTAACTTTGTTGTAAAGATATTATTCTTGTCTCTGTCTCTTCAGCTCGTTGCAACATTGTTGGAAAGCAAATGTTTTTCTTTGCCTCTACATCTGGATGTAACATAGTTCTAAAGCCAATATGTTTGTCTCTGCCTCTTCATCAGATTGCAAAATTGTTGTGAAGCTAATACTGTTTTCTGTACCACTTCGTTCAGTTGTAACATTGTTGTGAAACTAAAACTGCTGTTCTTGCTTCTTCGTCTGGCTGTAATATTGTTGTCAAACTAAAAATGTTGTACTTTTTTATCTGGTTGTACCGTGCTCAAGAACCACAAAATGATGTTTATGTACCAAGCACTACATAATATATTATATTATTATGCTGATTTAGGTTTAAGGTGGTAAAATCCTGTCAAATTCTAATTAAACGTCCAGATGATTTTTTATAAATATCGCCAGTACGTGAACATATCTGCTTGGAGAAACATTCGAAAACTGAACACGTGCAATGGGGCCAGTGGTTTGTCAGTTGATAATAGAAACGCACAGGATGTAGGAACATCTAATGCATGTATTTTATGTAATACGTAAGGTTTCAAAGCAATATTCTAAGCAAGTGAAAATTAGATGTCATTTCATATCATAAACAATATCATTGAAGACGGACAAACGTTTGCTCCCATTTATACCTAATTAGTCACGTGGCTTACACGTCTCTACTTGCTAATTTCAAAACATTTCATGCGTGCATAATGGCTAATGCATGGTTGTAGCATGTGCTTTATTATCTATCTACATTGTTAAACGATGTGAACTTTTCATTCTTTATTCATGGAATTTGTTTGATCATAACGGTCACGGTTCTTGGCTATACCAGTATTCACTATTACAGTAGCTTTGTTGTACTAACACCAGAATGGCATGTTCTGGTTTATACCGTGTAGACAGCATAACACTGGACAATTTGAGTGTGTTCCACTAATTACTTCAAAGAGGTTGTTTAAATAAAGGTATATATTTATAGTCATCTCACAAAATCAAATGTTACTTTAAGATAATTACACTAGAATTACCATCACTATAAGACGTTTCTTTAGGATCGTTACACTAGAATTACCATCAGTATCAGACGTTTCTTTAGGATCATTACACTAGAATTACCAGCAGTATCAGACGTTTCTTCAAGATCATTACACTAGAATTACCAGCAGTATAAGACGTTTCTTTAGGATCGTTACACTAGAATTACCATCAGTATCAGACGTTTCTTCAGGATCATTACACTAGAATTACCATCAGTATCAGACGTTTCTTCAGGATCATTACACTAGAATTACCATCAGTATCAGACGTTTCTTTAGGATCATTACACAAGAATTACCATCAGTGTCAGACGTTTCTTTAGGATCATTACACTAGAATCTCCACCACGTTTTTTAAAGATCAGTACACTAGAATTACCATCACTATAAGACGTTTCTTTAGGATCATTACACTAGAATTACCATCGATATCAGACGTTTCTTTAGGATCATTACACTAGAATTACCATCAGTATCCGACGTTTCTTTAGAATCATTATACAAAAATTACCATCACTATAAGACGTTTCTTTAGGATCATTACACTAGAATTACCATCAGTATCAGACGTTTCTTTAGCATCATTACACTAGAATTACCATCAGTATCCGACGTTTCTTTAGAATCATTATACAAAAATTACCATCACTATAAGACGTTTCTTTAAGATTATTACACTAGAATTACCATCAGTGTCAGTGTCCAATATAATGATCTGGAATGAAAGTACAAAAGTCCAGATCAGAAATCCAAAATTCCAGTCTAAGGAGTGAATTTGGTCCCACGAAGAAATTCCGAAGTTTGAATGGAGAAGTCCAGAAACAATTCACAGTTCAATAAATTTGACGAAGTTCTTTTTACGATGTCTTTGATGAATATCTCAAATTTGTCGTTTTCTAACTTGCCTCCGTCTCCCCTAAGCAGTACTGTACGTGTTGACCTTCAGTATAACCAGTAATTCGAATGAATCGTAAAGATTGACGAAATAAAATCACAGCTTCTGTAGATCTAGCTCTAGTCACAAATTCAAGTTGAATAAACACACAGAAACGTTGAAAATTTCTCAAACAAAGACAATATCTCTTGAATCGGATAAAACGAATGACTGACTCTCTCTTCTTTCCTCACATCGCCGTCTGTTTATATATTAGTAGGCTTACTGTGTCCTCGAACAATCGCGTAGCTTCCACATAATTCCAGAGTAATCTGCGCATGTCTGTCTTTTTGCACGAGACTCGTCGTCTAGACACCAGGCCGACATACATTCTATTTATAAACATATGATTGATCTACCTAATTCTAGAAATTTCTAAATGTTATTTTAAATGAATAACAACATATTTTATTGTTTTGAGCTTTGAAACAATAATATAAATATGGAAATACAAATAATAGATATGAAAATCCAAACACAACACGACATGGTTGTCGTTTACATAACATTTACATAACACTAAACCTACATTCACTTGTTGACTAAACCCACTCTTTTTTACCAGTTATCTAAAGATACTTCCACTACTTAACAAAACCTACTTTTTTCATCAGTTAAGAAAGCCTACTTTCGTTAGTTGGCAAAACATAATTTAAATGCATGACTAAACCTACTTTCATCAGTCGCTTTAGCCTACTTTAACTACGTGACTAAACATACTTTTTCATCAGTTGACTTAGCCTACTTTTACTATGTGATTGAAACAAACTTATAAACAAGTTCACTTAGCTTACTTTAACTAGTTTACTAAGCTTACTTTCAGTACTTAACTAAACCAGCTTTCATTACTTGACTAAACCTACTCTAACTAGTTGACTAAACTTACTTTCACTAGTTGATTAAACCTATCTTCACGAGTTGACCTAGTCTAGTTTCACTTCTTGACTAAACCTGCGTTTTGACTAGTTGACCTAATTTAAGAACTTGTTTATACCTACTTTTACTACATGACTAAGTTTACTTTCACTACTTGACAAAGTATACAACTTAGTTTTACTAGTTGATTGATGTTACTTTCACTTCTTGACTAAGCCTTCTTTAACTAATTGACTAAACCTGCTTTTTTGACTAGTTGACTAAGCTACGTTTCACTAGTTGAATTAGCTTTCTTTCGCTACTTGACTAAGCCTACAATGTACTTTCAATAGTTGACTAAACTTACTTTCACTACTTGACTAAGTTATCTTTATCTTGATGAGTAAGCCTACTTTCCTACTTGATTAAGTCTACAACCTACTCTCACTACTTGACTAAGCTTTCTTTCTATAGGTGACGGAGTCTGCTCTTTGTGAGTGAAAACAACAACCAAACATTAGGTAGTGTTACATGTAAGTTATCTTCAAGATTACGGCACAGTTTAACGACTATAGTCATGATGACGATACTTACTTTTTGATGTTCACCTTAGTTCATGAGCCATTGACTTAGTCATAGGGCAGGGAAATAGAAACAAAGCGAGTTCATTAGTTATTACTTGAAAGTCCTTCTAACTAAACCACAATCTAACAGTATAAACACTAAATTGAGGCTATATACCAACTATCTACTAGTTTATATATAAAGAAGGTGAATCGTGGATAAAAATCTTCCATTTATAGAACACTTGAATGTTTGGTAAACTGATAATGTACCATTACATCTAATATACATTTATTTATTTCATCACATGTGTGTTGTCAACAGATGTGATGTTTATATAACAAACACGTCTACAATGTGCTGTCAACATTAGTGACTTACATCTGTTTATACAACCACACGTGTGATGTCAACAGAACTGATGTTTACAAATGTTTGGTGGACTGGATAACAAAGATTGGTGTACGACGTTTCCACAAGCTAAGGTAATTCAAGTACTTTCCAAAGACTGATAGATGTGTTCAAGTACACAGATTACGGAACTTCGCAAAATTCCAGGATTCTGATGACAAGAAACAAACTTGAAATAAAAATGTATCTCAGAACGGCTGGTAGAGGCATTAGCAAGTTTATTGATAAACAGATAACAACGTTTCGACACTTGTATGTCATCTTCAGGTTAAGACTCTTTGTTGACTTCAAGATGATCTGGAAAGGTCAAAAGGTTTGTTCTTGCTTATCAATATAAGTGTTAATACCCGTATCCAGGATGTTGCTTTAGGGTGGAGCTATTTTGTCCAATCAAAATAGATTATTTTATTTTATGTTTATTTATGTTAAGTTTTTTGTTTAATGTTTACACTGTTTTCATGTATGTACTGTATAGGTTTGAGTTACAAAGGTGGTAAACATCGAATGATTTTTATTATGTTCGATGAATCTGATATCACACTTTAAACATTCCACCACAAACTCTACAGTGGTCCTTTGAAAATTTCATCACACACTTTACAACAGTACACCGAACATTTCATTACAAACTTCACAACAGTACTGTGAACATTTCATTACAAACTTTACAACAGTACTGTGAACATTTCATAATAAAACTTCACAACAGTACTGTGAACATTTCATTACAAACTTTACAACAGTACTGTGAACATTTCATTACAAATTCACAACAGTACTGTGAACATTTCATTACAAACTTTACAACAGTACTGTGAACATTTCATTACAAACTTCACAACAGTACTGTGAACATTTCATTACAAACTTTACAACAGTACTGTGAACATTTCATTACAAATTCACAACAGTACTGTGAACATTTCATTACAAACTTCACAACAGTACTGTGAACATTTTAATACAAACTTTACAACAGTACTGTGAACATTTCATTACAAACCTCACAACAGTACTGTGAACATTTCATTACAAACTTTACAACAGTACTGTGAACATTTTAATACAAACTTTACAACAGTACTGTGAACATTTCATTACAAATTCACAACAGTACTGTGAACATTTCATTACAAACTTCACAACAGTACTGTGAACATTTCATTACAAGCCTCACAACAGTACTGTGAACATTTCATCACAAACTTTACAACAGTACTGTGAACATTTCATTACAAACTTTACAACAGTACTTTAAACTAATACTCTCACGCTACGATTGTTCGAGATAAATTTATAAGGATAGTAAATGTCTGTTTGTTTGTTTGTTTTAAACAATTTGTTTCCATGTAAGATTTCCAACTTCACCTTCACTGAGGGTTAACATTTTCGTCTAGTCAAATGACACTGGATCGTGGTGAATGATGCTTTAGCGACCTTCACTGGGTGAACATTATTGTTTTAATTCACAGCAAGTGGGTCAAAGGTCATTCTTGTTTACTGTGTTCAACAGCGATGAAGTTTTATTTTCATATACGAGGTAGAACAAAGCAACTGAACAGTTGTTAAGACCACTACTCTGTCTGTCGTTTCCAAGTCTTGGTATCGTACGAAAGGCCTCGTCGGCAGATATAGTGTAGTTCATATGTTTGTCACTCATAAGTGTCTTGAGGTTCGGATCCGAAGCAAGTTGAAAGATAAAAAACGCTGAAATTTGGAGTTAGATCCCCCGCACATCGCCCATCATGTCATTGTGCTTCAAACAAACATGATTTTGTTAGAACACACTTGAACTTCTCTTACTTGAAACATGCAATAATTAAAGTTTTTATATCGTAATGTTTTCTTTTGTAAGATCCGTATGATACCAACTACCTCGGCCATACATTACTTAGACTGCAGATTTTCTTGGTGAATGCTGTACACACCATTATTTTCAGCGTGTTCCACAGAATCGTAGCGCTGTGACACAAATCGTTAACTAAATTCTGGAGTTACCAATGACAGAGTTCGACGCCAAAACCGGCCAAGCAGCTAAAATAACCATTCAGAACATTTCTGAACGAAAATTCGATTTACATAATGAACATAAAAACGAGACACGAACACAAAAACCTGCTTTCAGTTTCTTATGTATATTAATATCCATATTATGTGTTATTCTTTCATAAGCTTTAATATCTTATGTAGTTTTTATAGTTTCAAACCAAAGACGTGAGCGTATTATAATAATTTGAAACACTTCTACAAACCATGTGTTCGTAAACTTCTTCAGTACGCGGAGACCACTTCATTAACATATCATAAATTATATTCTGTCTCAACTGTTTTTTGTTTTTGAAATTCGCACAAAGCAACTCGGGGGCTATCTGTGCTAGACGTCCATAATTTAGCAGTGTACGACTAGAGGGAAGGCAGCTAGTCATCACCGCCAACTCTTGGGCTACTCTTTTACCAACAAAAAGTAGGATTGGCTGTCACATTTTAAAGCCCCCACGGCTGGGAAGGCGAGCATGTTTGGCGCGACTCGGGCGCGAACCCGCGACCTTCAGATTGCGGAGTGCACGCCTTAACGCGCTAGGCCATGCCGAGCCTATATTCTGTCTTAACTGTTTATTCTCGCGTGCTACTTCTCACGTGTAACGTCTCAGTCCTTTCACCCGTCAGTGGCTCAGTGGTAAATGTGAAGACTTAAAACGGTATAATCACGAATTTGATACACGTGGTGGGCAGAGCACAGATAGTCCAATATGTAGTTTTGTGTTTACCAGCTAAAGCAAGCAAAAAGTAACAACATCATTCTTTCTTTTCCTCAAATTCTTTGATTTTTCAAATTTATTCTGGTTCATATCCTTGTTTAAATTGTATGTTTCCATTTTAGCTCTTTACTGTTTTAGTTGTCTCATTCTTGTCAGTTTTTGTTGTCTCACTATTGACTGTTTTCCTTTTCTCGTTCTTGTCTGTCTTCGTTATCTCATTCTTGTCTGTTTTGTCTCATTCTTGTCTGTTTTCGTTATCTCACTATTGTCTGTTTTCACTGTCTCATTATTGTATGGTTTGTCTCACTCTTGTCTGTTTCTATTTCGCCCCCCAGTGGCTCAGCGGTATGTCTGCGGACTTGCACGCTAAAATTCGGGTTTTGATACCCTTGGTGGACAGAGCACAGATACCCCATTTTGTAGCTTTGTGCTTAATTCAGAAACAACAACTGTTTCTATTTTTCTCACGTTCTACTCATTCAAAGTTCACCGACTGTGATAAAGATAAATAAAAACCCAGTATTTAAAGTCATAGTTACATGAGTAGGAAGAAACAATTTTAAGTACAGACGTAAACGACATATTTTTTATAAGAAGTGAAACCGTCTTAACTATCAGCGTGTATGTGGCCCAACACTTGGTGGAGAAGAAACTCCATTTCTTTTTATTATCACGTGCATGTGAAAACTTCCCGAATCACAAAGAATTAGTGTTTGCTCTATGACTCTGAGGTCGTTTGGTGATTTTATAAACCAACAGTCTTTATACCCAAGAGGCTTGTCCAGTCGGTAACAAGGGTTCGAACTCGTCAGGGAACATCGGGTGCAAACATTAGTACTTAGTACAAAACCCTATATCAATTCAATCTGTGTGATTACATGTGTACAAACCTTTTCCACATTTATAGAGTTCTCATGACCAAACGGGTAGCCTTCGTCTGGCCTCAGGGGGTGACCTTTACCACATGGAGTTGCACCTCTCCACCAAACTTAAATCATGCAATGTCACATTTTTATAAATATTGTACCAACATGTGTTCTTCTTGGAAGATATTTTCCATCATTAATCAATACACTGAACCATATAAAAGATTCATGCAAGAAAACTTGTTGATGACATCGAGTCCATCAGTAAAAACATTAGCGTTTAAAATTATCTTTCTTGAAGCTGTATCTTTCTATTGCACGTGAACAGCGAGAACCAGTGAAAACACACCTAAGATTGTACTTTCTGTTGTACGTGAACTGTGAGAACCAGTGAAAACACACCTAAGATTGTACTTTCTGTTGTACGTGAACAGCAAGAACCAGTGAAAACACACCTAAGATTGTACTTTCTGTTTTACGTGAACAGCGAGAACCAGTGAAAACACACCTAAGATTGTACTTTCTGTTGTACGTGAACAGCGAGAACCAGTGAAAACACACCTAAGATTATACTTTCTGTTGTACCTGAACTGTGAGAACCAGTGAAAACACACCTAATATTGTACTTTCTCTAAGACATGAACTGTGAAAATCAGTGCTTTTAAATTTGTTCAAACCATGAAGTTTGAATATTACAATACAATATTAACACTGAATTCTAATTATCAGATCGGCAAAATATATGAGGAGGTAACATTTTGAATAAAGTGCTAATACCCATACCAGAAGATTTGAGATACGTTCTCGATACGACCTGATGAATATAAGACAACATTTATTTACCAACACCCCACGTAAACAGAATGTAACAATACCTAAACCACATGGACACTGATTAAATTAATGGAAATGTATTTTAATATAATGATGGGAATCAAAGAAAGATATGGAAATTCAATACAAAGTATATGGCTCCAGTTAAGGATTATTCAATACAAAGTATATGACTTCTATTAGGGAATATTAAACACAAAGTATATGGCTCGTGTTAGGAAATACACAAAACAAAGTATATGGCTCCAGTGAGGAAATATTTAATACGAAATATATCTCCCCAGTTTTGGAATATTCAACACAAAGTATATGCCCCCAGTTAGGGAATATTCAACAGAAACTATATGGCTAAAGTTAGGTAATATTCAACACAAAGTATATGGCTCCAGTTATGGAATATTCAACACAAAATATATGGCCCAAAACAAGGAATATTCAGCACAAAGTATATCTCTCCAGTTAATGAATATTCAACAAAAAGAGTATGGTTCCAGTTACAGTTAAATAATATTCAACACGAACTATATGGTCCAAGTTGAATACAAAGTATATGGATCCAGTTAAGGAATATTCAATACAAAGTAAATGGCTCCAGTTAGGGAACATTCAACACAAGTATATGGCCCCAGTTAGAGAATATTCAACACAAAGTATATGGCTCCAGTTAAGAAATATTTCACACAAAGTATATGGTTCCAGCTAGGGAATATTCAACACAAAGTATATAGGTAGAGTTAAGAAATATTTAACACAAAGAATATGGTTCCAGTCAGAGAATATTCAACACAAAGTATATGGTCCAAGTTATGGAATATTCAACACAAAGTATATGCCTCCAGTTAAAAAATATTTAACACAAAGTATATGGATCCAATTGGGGAATATTAATCACAAAGTATATAGTTTCAGTTAAAAAATATTCTAAGAAAAAGTATATGGCTCCAGTCAGGGAATATTCAACACAAAGTATATGGTCCAAGTTATGGAAAATTCAACAAAAAGTATATGGCCCCAGGTAGGAAATATACAAAACAAAGCATATGGCCACAGGTAGGGAATATACAACACAAAAAATATGGCCCCAGTTAAAGAATATTCAACACAAACTATGTGGCTCCAGTCAAGAAATATAAAACACAAAGTATATGGCACCAGTTAGAGAATATTGAACACAAAGTATATGAGCCCAGTTAGGGAATATTCAACACAAACTATAAAGCCCCAGTTAGGGAATATACAACACAAACTATATAGCCCCAGCTTGAGAATGATCAACAAATTGTATATTGCCCCAGGTAGGGAATATTCAACAAAAAGTATATGGCCCCAGTTAGGGAATATTTAACATAAAGTATATGGCCCAAGGTGGGGATTATTTAACACAAAGTATATAGCCCCAGGTAGGGAATCGTCAACACAAAGTATATGGCCCCAGTTAGTGAATATTCAACACAAACAATATGGCCCGAGTTAGGGAACATTCAACACAAAGCATATGGCTCGAGCAATGGAATATTAAACACAAAGTATATGGTCCAAGTTATAGAATATTAAACACAAAGTATATGACCCCAGTCAAGGAATATTCAACACAAAGTGTATGGCTCAGGTTTGAGAATATTCAATACAAAATATTTTGTCCAAGTTATGGAATATGCAACACAAAATATATGGCTCCAATTAAAAAAATATTCAACACAAACTATATGGTTCCACTTAAAGAATATTCAATCCAAAGTATATGGCTCCAATTATGGAATATTCAAAACAAAATATAGAGTCCAAGTTATGGAATATTCACTACAAAGTATATGTCTCCAGTTAGGGAATAATCAACACAAAGTGCATGGCTCCAATGATCCAATATTCAAAACAAAGGATATGGCTCCAGTAAGGGAATATTCAATACAAAGAATATGGATCCAGTAGGGGAATATTCAACACAAAGTATATGTATCCAGTTATGGAATAATACACAAAATATATAGCCCTACTTAGGGAATATTCAATACAAAGTATATGGCCACAGTTAGGGAATATTCAACACAAAGTAAATGGCCCCAGATAGGGAACATTACAGAAATTATATGGCTCGAGTTAGGGAATATTCAACACAAAGTATATGGCCCCAGTTAGGGAATATTCAACACAAAGTATATGGCCCCAGTTAGGGAATAATCAACACAAAGTAAATGGCCCCTGTTAGGAAATATTTAATGTAAAGCATACGGCCCCAGGTACGGATTATTTAACACAAAGTATATGGCCCCAGTTAAGGAATATCAAACACAAACAATATGGCCCAAGTCAGGGAATATTCAACACAAAGTATGTGGCCCCAGGTAAGGAATATTCAACACAAAATATATGGACCCTGTTAGGGAATATTCAACAAAAAATATATGGCTCCAATTAAAAAAAATATTCTATACAAACTATATGGTTCCACTTAAAGAACATTCAATGCAAAGTATATGGCCCCAGGATGGGAAAATTCAACGCAAAGTATATGGCCGCAGTTAGGGAATATTAAACACAAACTATATGACACCAGTTAGGGAATATTCAACACAAACTATATGGCCCAGTTAGGGAATATTGCACACAAAATACATGGCCACAGTTAAGGAATATTCAACATAAACTTTATGGTCCCAGTTAGGGAATATTCAACACAAAGTAAATGGCCGCAGTTAGGGAATATTAAACACAAACTATATGGCACCAGTTAGGGAATATTCAACACAAACTATATGGCCCAGTTAGAGAATATTGCACACAAAATACATGGCCACAGTTAAGGAATATTCAAAACAAAGTATATGGCCCCAGTTAGGGAATATTTAACACAACATATATGGCCCCTGTTAGAGAATATTCAACACAAAATTTATGGCTCCAATTTAAAAAAATATTCAACACAAACTATATGGTTCCACTTAAAGAATATTCAATCCAAAGTATATGGCTCCAATTATGGAATATTCAAAACAAAATATAGAGTCCAAGTTATGGAATATGCAATACAAAGTATATGGCTGCAGTAAGGGAATGTTCAATACAAAGTATATGGCCACAGTTGGGGAATATTCAACACAAAGTATATGGCCCCAGTTAAAACATATTTAACACAAAGTAAAGGGTTCGAGTAAGGTAATATTCAACACAAAGTATGTGGCTCCACTTAAGAAATATTCAACACATAGTATATGGCTCCAGTCAGAGAATATTAAACACAAAGGATATGGTTGCAGTTAGGGAATATTCAACACAAAGAATATGGCTCCAGTTAGAGAATATTACACACAAAGAATATGGCTCCAGTTAGAGAATATTACACACAAAGAATATGGCCCCAGGTAGGGTATATTCAACACAAACTATATGGCCCCAGTTAAAGAATATTCAATGCAAAGTATATGGCCCCAGTATGGGAAAATTCAACGCAAAGTATGTGGCCGCAGTTAGAGAATATGAAAAACAAACTATATGGCACCAATTAGGGAATATTCAACACAACTATATGGCCCAGTTAGGGAATATTGCACACAAAGTACATAGCCACAGTTAAGAAATATTCAACACAAACTTTATGGCCCAAGTTAGGGAATATTCAACAAAAAGTAAATGGCCACAGTTAGGGAATATTCAACACAAAGTATTTGGCCACAGTTAAGGAATTATCAACACAAACTATATGGTCCCAGTTAGGGAATATTCAATGCAAACTATATGGCCCCAGTTAGGGAATATTCGACACAAACTATATGGCCCCAGTTAGGGAATATTCAATGCAAAATATATGGCCCCAGTTAGGGAATATTTAACACAAAGTATATGGCCTCAGTGAGGGAATATTCAACACAAACTATATGGCTCCAAATAAAAAAATATTCAACACAAACTATATGGTTCCACTTAAAGAATATTCAATCCCAAGTATATGGCTCCAATTATGGAATATTCAAAACAAAATATAGAGTCCAAGTTATGAAATATTCAATACAAAGTATATGGCCTTAGTTAGGGAATCTTCAACACAAAGTATATAATCTTAGTTAGGGAATATTCAACACAAAGTATATAGCCTTAGTTAGGGAATATTCAACACACAGTATATAGCCTTAGTTAGGGAATATTCAACACACAGTATATGGCCCCAGTTAGGGAATATTCAACACAAAGTATATAGCCTTAGGGAATATTCAACACAAAGTATATAGCCTTAGTTAGGGAATATTCAACACAAAGTATATAACCTTAGTTAGGGAATATTCAACACAAAGTATATAGCCTTAGTTAGGGAATATTCAACACAAAGTATATAGCCTTAGTTAGGGAATATTCAACACAAAGTATATAGCCTTAGTTAGGGAATATTCAACACAAAGTATATAGCCTTAGTTAGGGAATATTCAACACACAGTATATGGCCCCAGTTAGGGAATATTCAACACACAGTATATGGCCCCAGTTAGGGAATATTCATCACACAGTATATGGCCCCAGTTAGGGAATATTCAAGACAAAGTATATGGCCCCAGTTAGGGAATATTCAACACACAGTATATAGCCTTAGTTAGGGAATATTCAACACAAAGTATAGAGCCTTAGTTAGGGAATATTCAACACACAGTATATGGCGCCAGTTAGGGAATATTCAACACACAGTATATGGCCCCAGTTAGGGAATATTCAACACACAGTATATGGCCCCAGTTAGAGAATATTCAACACAAAGTATATAGCCTTAGTTAGGGAATATTCAACACACAGTATATGGCCCCAGTTAGGGAATATTCAACACACAGTTTCTGGGTCCAGTACGACTAAATACATTTTTGTAATCATATAGAAACAAATACTACCTGAACTTTCTGCAATTTTCACAAACTTGTATTTAGTATTTACCTTGCTACTAGGAATCACAGAACCATACTTTCTCGGTCTTACAAGTGAAATCTAAGGTTAAACAAATGTTATGATCCCACTAATTTCATTTCAACAATAACGAAACTACATTTCCTGAACCAACAATCGTAGATGGTAAAAGTGACGTAACGTGAACTCGTCTTTATATCGACTTTGTAATTAAATCAAAACTCAGTTCTGTTCATAATGGTAATTTGTGTATAATAGTTCTGACGCAAATTACACGTACTGCAAGGAAAGCAGAACTGTTGGAGGAGGGTGTTACTGGAAGAGAAATATTTGTTTTGTCATACATACAGCTTATATACATTTGCAGCTCTCAGGAGCTGTATCCTGTTAAAGCATACATAGATTAGTTTGAATTACACCAATTACTGTAAGTAAACTGAAGTTCACAGTAACGTATTGAACAGATCTCTCCATAGATTAATATATTAAATATCTATTTTCCAACTGAAATAATGAAAGTTTCTCATGAGAGAAACAGTATTTTGTCGCTTTCAACTTTGAGGTTTCATTCCTTAGAACATAACGAAGCATTTTCGGTTATCAGTTAAATACAACTTGTAGTAGATTATATTAACTACCAAAGCACAGTAGAAACTACTAGTAATAATACACATAGAACGTGTGGTTCAGAGAAGAACAATAGAAAGTACCATTGGAATACATGTTGCACGTCTGGTTTAAAAAAGAACAATAGAGGGTTCCAATAACAATACATATAGCACGTCTGGTTTACAAAAGAACCATAAAAGCTACCAATAATATTACATACAGCAAGTGTGGTTTGGAAAAGAACACTAAAAACTACCAATAATATTACATACAGCAAATGTGGTTTGGAAAAGAACACTAGAAACTATCAATAATATTACAAATAGCACGTGTGGTTTAGAAAAGAACACTAGAAACTACCAATAATATTACATATAGCAAGTGTGGTTTACAAAAGAACCATAGAAACTACCAATAATATTACATACAGCAAGTGCGGTTTGGAAAAGAACACAAGAAACTACCAATAATATTACATATAGCAAGTGTGGTTTGGAAAAGAACACTAGAAACTACCAATAATATTACATATAGCACGTGTGGTTTGGAAAAGAACACTAGAAACTACCAATAACATTACACATAGCAATCGTGGTTTACAAAAAACCATAGAAACTACCAATAATATTACATACAACAAGTGTGGTTTGGAAAAGAACACTAAAAACTACCAATAATATAACATACAGCAAGTGTGGTTTGGAAAAGAACACTAGAAACTACAATAATATTACATATAGCAAGTGTGGTTTGGAAAAGAACACTAGAAACTACCAATAATATTACATATAGCACGTGTGGTTTGGAAAAGAACACTAGAAACTACCAATAATATTACATATAGCAAGTGTGGTTTACAAAAGAACCATAGAAACTACCAATAATATTACATACAGCAAGTGTGGTTTGGAAAAGAACACAAGAAACTACCAATAATATTACATATAGCAAGTGTGGTTTACAAAAGAACCATAGAAACTACCAATAATATTACATACAGCAAGTGTGGTTTGAAAAAGAACAGTAAAAACTACCAATAATATTACATACAGCAAGTGTGGTTTGGAAAAGAACACTAGAAACTACCAATGATATTACATATAGCAAGTGTGGTTTACAAAAGAACCATAGAAACTACCAATAATATTACATACAGCAAGTGTGGTTTGGAAAAGAACACTAGAAACTACCAATAATATTACATATAGCACGTGTGGTTTGGAAAAGAACACTAGAAACTAACAATAATATTGCCCCCCCCGGTGGCTCAGCGGTATGTCTGCGGACTTACACGCTAAAATCCGGGTTTCGATACCCGTGGTGGGCAGAGCACAGATAGCCCATTGTGTAGCTTTGTGCTTAATTCAAAATAACAATAACCTAACCAATAATATTACATATACGCTTGGTTTAGAAAGAAAACAATAAAAACTACCAATGATAATACATGGAGTACCTGTAGTTTAAGAAATAACACTAGAAACTACCAAAATAATAATACATGTAGCACGATTGTTGTAAAAAAGAACAATATAAGCTACTAATAATATTGCATGTAGCACGATTATTGTGGAAAAGAACAATAGGAGCTGCCAATAATAATACAGGAAGCACGATTGTTGTAGGAAAGAACAATAGAAGCTACCAATAATAATACATGTAGCACGATTGTTGTAGAAAACAACAATAGAAACTACCAGTAATAATACATGTTGCACGATTGTTATAGAAAAGAAGAATAGAAGCTGCCAATAATTACACATATAGCTCGTGTGGTCTAGGAAACAACAATATAAACCACTATTCATATTACATATAGCACATGTGGTTTCGGAAGGTATGATGTACACCATCGTTCAGATTACTTACAGCACAAGTGGTTTAGCAAATAACAATGTAACATACCATTCAGATTACATACAGGACGTGTGGTTTAGGTAAGAACGAAGTAAACAACTATTCAGATTATATATAGCTGAAATGAAAAGGTATCTTCATAAATGTTATCGTTCAATGAATATTATATTTGAAGAATGCTCATGCTATGTAGTTACCAAGATTGTAATTAAACGATTCATATGTTGACATTATTCTAAAAGCAGATAAAGGTAACGCTATAGTAATAATGAACACGAATGAATACATACAAAAAATGAATAACGTCCTATCAGACACGAACAAATTTAAACCAATACACACAAATCCAACAAAGACACATGAGACGCAACTGAACAAATTACTACTACAAATAAAAAAAGCCAACACAATTTCACAAACACTTTATTCCTACCTACGTAAAACCGACTCACTCACACCGCAAATATACGGCATCCCCAAACCTCATAAACCATATTCTCCATTACGACCAATAATGTCAACATATGAATCGTTTAACTACAATCTTGGTAAATACATAACATGGGCATTCTCCAAATATGTAACATCAGCCAGCTCATTCATCAAAGACTCTTTTAATTTCAAGTCCAATCTAAATCAACTTAATCATAAAGCCTTAATGGCCAGTTTCGATGTTATATCCCTCTTTACAGAAGTTCCAACAACAGAAGCCTGCAAGATAGCCTTAGAACTCTATATCCGAGACCCTAATCCAACTATAGACATTCCCAGTAACCAGTTAGCAACCATCATAGAATTCACAACGATAAAGACAAACTTCATGTTCAACAACCACAACTATATACAAACAAATGGCCCAAGCATGGGCAACCCAGTATCACCAGTTCTAGCCAATATCTTTATCACACAAATTGAAACACAAGCAATTATTCTGTACATGTTCTTGTCTAAACATTATTCTATATGTTCTTCTCTGAATATTGTTCCATATGCCCTTGTCTAGATATTATATATCGTTATCTAAAAATTATTCTATATGTCATTATCTTAATATTATTCCATATGTTCTTATCTAAACATTATTCTACCTCTCCTTGTCTAGACATTATTCTATCTGTTCTTACCCATTATTCTACATGTCCCTATCTAAACATTATTCTATAGGTCCTTGTTTTAACATTATTGTATGTGTTGTTATCTAAACATTATTTTGTCTATCCTTATCTAAACATTATTCTATAGATCCTTGGCTAAACATTGTTCAACATATGTTCTTAGTTAAACATTGTTCTATATGGCCTTATCTAGGAATTAATCTGTATGTGTCCTTGTGTGAACATCATTCCATAAGTTTTTATATAAAAATTATACTATATGTCCTTGTATAAACATTATTTTACATGTTCTTATCCAGACATCACTCTCTGTGCCCTTTTATAAACATTATTCTATTCCGTGTCGAAACATTACTTATATATTTTTATCTACTCATATTTAAACATTAGTTTATCTCTCCTCACCTAAACATTATTCAATCTATGTGATTGTATAAAAATTATTCCAGATATGGCCCTGTAAACGAAATATTTTATCTGTCCTGATTTTAACATTATTCCATATGACCTTAGCTAAACATCATACCATTTGTCCTCATCTAAACACTATTCTATATGGCCTTGTCAAAACATTATTCTCCATTCATCTAAACATTATTCCATATGTTCTGATCAAAACATTATTCTCTCTTTCCTTATCTAAAAACTGTTGTATACTCTCATGTGAAAACGTTAGGACACCCAATGAAAGCCTGTGTGTTTTTGTGACGTTTTTGGATATATAAATATTTAATTTCAATTTTAACAATACTGAGAGATTATAGGAATATAACTAAACAATTAAAACTGAAGAAAAGACTTTTCAAGATATTCTATAAATGTAATTTTACAAAAATGCATATTCTAATTGAAAAAAGTTAGGACACCCTACACCCTAATAGCTAGTGTTACCCCCTTTGGCTGAAATAACTGCAGTGAGACGCTTCTTGTAGCTGTCTACCAGTCTCTGACATGGTCTGAAGAACGTTTGCCCCACTCCTCAATGCAGAATTCTTTCAGCTGTGAGATGTTTGAGGGGTTTCTTGCATGTACAGCCTGGTTCAAGTCACTCCATAGCATCTCAATGGGATTAATATCTGGGCATTCCAGGACTCTCCATTTCTTAGTTTTCAGCCAGTCCTTGGTGGATTTACTGGTATGTTTTGGGCCATTGTCGTGTTGCAGGATTCAGTTCCGCTTCAGCTTTAATTTTCTTACAGGTGATCTCACATGATCCTCAAGCACCCTGTGATACACAGTAGAATTCATGTTGGATTCTATGATTGTGAGCTGTCCAGGTCCTGCTGCAACAAAGCAGCCCCAATCCATGACACTTCCACCTCCATGCTTCACAGCTGGTATGAGGTTCTTTTCCTGGAATGCTGTATTTGGTTTAACCCAAACATGTTCTCTATTCTAATGTCCAGATAATTCAATTTTGGACTCATCTGTCCAAAGAACATTATTCCAGAAGTTCTGGTCTTTGTCTACATTCTCTCTGGCAAACTTCAGTCTAGCCTTGATGTTTCTCTTAGAGAGCAAAAGTTTCCTCCTTGCATACCTCCCATGCAAGTTAAACTTGTGCAGTCTCTTTCTGATTGTAGAGGCATGCAATTTCACATCAACAGTAGCCAGAGCCTGCTGAAGGTCCTATGATGACATGTTAGGGTGTTTGAAGACCTCTTTTAGCATCTTCCGGTTTCCTCTCGTGATTAACTTGCTTGGACGACCAGATCTGGGCATGATGGCAGTTGTTTTGAAAGCCCTCCACTTGTTGACTATTTTCCGGACAGTGAAATGGCTGATTTCAAAATCCTTTGGGCTCTTCTTCAATCCCTTATCAGACCCATAAACTGCTACAATTTTCCTTCTGAAGGCCTCAGACAGCTCTTTTGCTCTCACCATGGTGCTCACTCTCACTTCAACAGTCAGGAACACACCAAACTAAATGTCTGAGGTTTAAATATAGCAAGCCTCATTCAAAATTCTGAGTGACGATTTTCTAATCATGTGCACCTGGTGTGATACACCTGTGTGTGAGTTGATCCATTTTACGTGGAAATAAATGTGGGAGTATCCTTTCTTTTTCCTTCGTTAGAATATGCATTTTTGTAGAATTACATTTACAGAAGATCTTGAAAAGTCTTTTCTTTAGTTTTAATTGTTTAGTTATATTCCTATAATCTCTCAGTATTGTTAAAATTGAGATTAAATATCTATACAACCAAATATGATACACAAATACACAGGCTTTCATTGTGTGTCATAACATTCTCACATGACTGTATATGTCCTAGTCTAAATATTATTCTACATATGTTTTTATCTTAAAATTATTCTATCTTATCTGTCCTTATCTGTATATTATTCTACCTGTCCTTATCTAGGAATTAATCTCTGTGTGTCCATCTGTAAAAAATGTGTTATATGTTGTTATATAAGCACTATTCTGAATGTCATTGTCAAAACATTGTCTAAATATAATTATATTTCTCCAAAAAAAAAGATTATTCTATATACCTCCTTGTCTAAACGTTATTCTATATCATATAACTTAAACATTAGTTTATCTGCCTTCACCTAAACATTACTCTACATGTCTTTGTCTAAATATTATGTTACGTATTTTTATGTTTTATGTTTTTCGTAGACTAAACGCAACAGAAAGACACAAATAACAGCTTGTATAATTTATTACACTAAACTATTAACAGATATAACATAAATTATATAACAACAGTGACAGATATTAAGTTACAACATTCGAAATTAATTACAACACAAAATAGTACTGGTTTCAACCTTCAAAGTTAATTACGGTACAAAATGGTACTAGTTTCAACCTTCAATGTTAATTACGATACAAAATGTTACTGGCCTGTGTCAAATATAATGATCTAGAATGAAAGTCCAAAAGTACAGATCAGAAATCCGAAATTCTAGTCTAGGAGGTGAATTTGGTCCCACGAAGAAATTTCGAAGTTTGAATGGACAATGACGAAGTTCTGTTTTACGGTGCTTCTTGATGAACGTCTCAAACTTGCCGACTCTCAGCACAACCAGTAATTCAGATGAATCGTAGAGATTGACGAAAAAAATCACAGCTTCTGTAGATCTAACTTCAGTCACAAATCACAGTAAACACTCAAATGAATGACTGACTCTCTTCTTTTGAATAAAATTAATGTCTGACTCTTTTCTCCTTTCTTCTCGCGTCACCGTCTTTTATACCAGTAGGCCTACTTCTCGAACATTCGCGTTACTTCCCAACATTCCAGAGAAATCCGCGCATGTCCGCTCTTGCACGAGACTTCTCGTCTAGACACTAGGCCGCCAGCATTTCATTTAAATACATATGATTGGTCTACCTAATTCTAGAAAGTTCTAAATGTTATTTTAAATGAATAACAACATATTTTATTAGTTTAAACCTTGAAACAATAATATAAATATGGAAATATAAATAATAGAAATGAAAATTTAAACACAACACGACATGTCGTCGCTTACAAAACATTTACACGACATTTACATAACAATTATTATATATGTCCTTGTCTAAACGTTATGTTCTGTGTTTTTATCTAAATTTTATTCTATCTGTCCTTATATAAACATTATTCTATATGTCCTTGTCCAAACATTATTCTATCTCTCACAATATAAAAATTATTGTACGATTTCTAATCTAAACATTATTATATCTCTCATTATGCAAACAATATTTTGAATGTCATTGAATAAACACTATTTTAGATATCCTTGTCAAAACATTTTTTAATATGTACTTATTTAAACAATATTCTATATGTCCTTATTTAAACATTATTCTATATCTTCCTACTTAATCATTATTCTATATGTCTTTATCTTAAGATTATTCTATCTCTCCTTATCTAAACATTATTCTACATGCCCTTATGCAAATATTATTTAAAACGTTCTTATCTAAACATTATTCTATGTGTCCTTATCTAAACATTATTCTATGTGTCGTCATATAAACAGTAATCTCTTTGTCCTTGTCCATACATTATTCTATATGTCCTTATCCAAATATTATTCAACATGTCCTTTTCTAAATGTTATTCTGTATGTCAGTGTCTAAACACTGTTTTATATCTCCTTGTCTATACATTATTTCAATATCCTGATCTAAATATAATTCAATATTTCCTTATCTATACATTATTCTACATGTCCTTATCTAAACATTATTTTATATGTCATTTTCAAAACATTATTCCATTATTCAATAAAGCTCACGTATTTGTTAAAATATCTGTTTAGTATTTAGTAGACCAATACAAGTGTCGTTCAGCAAACTGTGATATCAACGTTGATGTCTGAACAAACGATTGTGTTGATAAAGACTGTAAGGCAGAGATTCGGGAGAAATTGTAGGTACGTTAAGCTGAGTACCAGAAATCTGTAAAGGTATCCTGTATACATGTATTGTAAGAACAATAGAAAACACCTCTGATTGATATAGTATGTTGGGAATAAACAGTGCCACTGCAGTTCCTCATGTCTGTAAAGGTATCCTGTATATATGTATTGTAAGAACAATAGAAAAACCTCTGATTGATATAGTATGTTGAGAATAAACAATGCCACTGCAGTTCCTCATGTCTGTAAAGGTATCCTGTATATATGTATTGTAAGAACAATAGAAGAAACCTCTGACTGATATAGTATGTTGAGAATGAACAATGGCACTGCATTTCCTCATGTCTGTAAAGGTATCCTGTATACATGTATTGTAAGAACAATAGAAAAACATCTGATTGATATAGTATGTTGGGAATAAACGATGCCACTGCAGTTCCTCATGTCTGTAAAGGTATACTGTATATATGTATTGTAAGAACAATAGAAAAACCTCTGATTGATATAGTATGTTGGGAATAAACAATGCCACTGCAGTTCCTCATGTCTGTAAAGGTATCCTGTATATATGTATTGTAAGAACAATAGAAGTAACCTCTGACTGATATAGTATGTTGGGAATAAACAATGCCACTGCAGTTCCTCATGTCTGTAAAGGTATCCTGTATATATGTATTGTACGAACAATAGAAGAAACCTCTGATTGATATAGTATGTTGAGAATAAACAATGCCACTGCAGTTCCTCATGTCGGTAAAGGTATCCTGTATATATGTATTGTAAGAACAATAGAAAAACCTCTGATTGATATAGTACGTTGGGAATAAACAATGCCACTGCAGTTCCTCATGTCTGTAAAGGTATACTGTATATATGTATTGTAAGAACAATAGAAGAAACCTCTGATTGATATAGTATGTTGAGAATAAACAATGCCACTGCAGTTCCTCATGTCTGTAAAGGTATCCTGTATATATGTATAGTAAGAACAATAGAAGAAACCTCTGACTGATATAGTATGTTGAGAGTGAACAATGCCACTGCAGTTCCTCATGTCTGTAAAGGTATCCTGTATACATGTATTGTAAGAACAATAGAAAAACCTCTGATTCATATAGTATGTTGGGAATAAACAATGCCATTGCAGTTCCTCATGTCTGTAAAGGTATCCTGTATATATGTATTGTAAGAACAATAGAAAAACCTCTGATTGATATAGTATGTTGGGAATAAACAATGCCACTGCAGTTCCTCATGTCTGTAAAGGTATCCTGTATATATGTATTGTAAGAACAATAGAAAAACCTCTGATTCATATAGTATGTTGGGAATAAACAATGCCATTGCAGTTCCTCATGTCTGTAAAGGTATCCTGTATATATGTATTGTAAGAACAATAGAAGAAACCTCTGACTGATATAGTATGTTGGGAATAAACAATGCCACTGCAGTTCCTCATGTCTGTAAAGGTATCCTGTATATATGTATTGTAAGAACAATAGAAAAACCTCTAATTGATATAGTATGTTGGGAATACACAATGCCACTGCAGTTCCTCATGTCTGTAAAGGTATCCTGTATATATGTATTGTAAGAACAATAGAAAAACCTCTGATTGATATAGTATGTTGAGAGTGAACAATGCCACTGCAGTTCCTCATGTCTGTAAAGGTATCCTGTATATATGTATTGTAAGAACAATAGAAAAACCTCTGATTCATATAGTATGTTGGGAATAAACAATGCCATTGCAGTTCCTCATGTCTGTAAAGGTATCCTGTATATATGTATTGTAAGAACAATAGAAGAAACCTCTGACTGATATAGTATGTTGGGAATAAACAATGCCACTGCAGTTCCTCATGTCTGTAAAGGTATCCTGTATATATGTATTGTAAGAACAATAGAAAAACCTCTAATTGATATAGTATGTTGGGAATACACAATGCCACTGCAGTTCCTCATGTCTGTAAAGGTATCCTGTATATATGTATTGTAAGAACAATAGAAAAACCTCTGATTGATATAGTATGTTGGGAATAAACGATGCCACTGCAGTTCCTCATGTCTGTAAAGGTATCCTGTATATATGTATTGTAAGAACAATAGAAAAAACCTCTGACTGATATAGTATGTTGAGAATAAACAATGCCACTGCAGTTCCTCATGTCTGTAAAGGTATCCTGTATATATGTATTGTAAGAACAATAGAAAAACCTCTGATTGATATAGTATGTTGGGAGTAAACAATGCCACTGCAGTTCCTCATGTCTGTAAAGGTATACTGTATATATGTATTGTAAGAACAATAGAAGAAACCTCTGATTGATATAGTATGTTGAGAATAAACAATGCCACTGCAGTTCCTCATGTCTGTAAAGGTATCCTGTATATATGTATTGTAAGAACAATAGAAGAAACCTCTGACTGATATAGTATGTTGGGAATAAACAATGCCACTGCAGTTCCTCATGTCTGTAAAGGTATCCTGTATACATGTATTGTAAGAACAATAGAAAAACCTCTGATTCATATAGTATGTTGGGAATAAACAATGCCATTGCAGTTCCTCATGTCTGTAAAGGTATCCTGTATATATGTATTGTAAGAACAATAGAAAAACCTCTGATTGATATAGTATGTTGGGAATAAACAATGCCACTGCAGTTCCTCATGTCTGTAAAGGTATCCTGTATATATGTATTGTAAGAACAATAGAAGTAACCTCTGACTGATATAGTATGTTGGGAATAAACAATGCCACTGCAGTTCCTCATGTCTGTAAAGGTATCCTGTATATATGTATTGTAAGAACAATAGAAAAACCTCTAATTGATATAGTATGTTGGGAATACACAATGCCACTGCAGTTCCTCATGTCTGTAAAGGTATCCTGTATATATGTATTGTAAGAACAATAGAAAAACCTCTGATTGATATAGTATGTTGGGAATAAACGATGCCACTGCAGTTCTTCATGTCTGTAAAGGTATCCTGTATATATGTATTGTAAGAACAATAGAAGAAACCTCTGACTGATATAGTATGTTGAGAATAAACAATGCCACTGCAGTTCCTCATGTCTGTAAAGGTATCCTGTATATATGTATTGTAAGAACAATAGAAAAACCTCTAATTGATATAGTATGTTGGGAATACACAATGCCACTGCAGTTCCTCACGTCTGTAAAGGTATCCTGTATATATGTATTGTAAGAACAATAGAAGAAACCTCTGACTGATATAGTATGTTGGGAATAAACAATGCCACTGCAGTTCCTCATGTCTGTAAAGGTATCCTGTATATATGTATTGTAAGAACAATAGAAGAAACCTCTGATTGATATAGTATGTTGAGAATAAACAATGCCACTGCAGTTCCTCATGTCTGTAAAGGTATCCTGTATACATGTATTGTAAGAACAATAGAAGAAACCTCTGACTGATATAGTATGTTGGGAATAAACAATGCCACTGCAGTTCCTCATGTCTGTAAAGGTATCCTGTATATATGTATTGTAAGAACAATAGAAGAAACCTCTGACTGATATAGTATGTTGGGAATAAACAATGCCACTGCAGTTCCTCATGTCTGTAAAGGTATCCTGTATATATGTATTGTAAGAACAATAGAAGAAACCTCTGACTGATATAGTATGTTGGGAATAAACAATGCCACTGCAGTTCCTCATGTCTGTAAAGGTATCCTGTATATATGTATTGTAAGAACAATAGAAGAAACCTCTGACTGATATAGTATGTTGAGAATAAACAATGCCACTGCAGTTCCTCATGTCTGTAAAGGTATCCTGTATACATGTATTGTAAGAACAATAGAAGAAACCTCTGACTGATATAGTATGTTGGGAATAAACAATGCCACTGCAGTTCCTCATGTCTGTAAAGGTATCCTGTATATATGTATTGTAAGAACAATAGAAGAAACCTCTGACTGATATAGTATGTTGGGAATAAACAATGCCACTGCAGTTCCTCATGTCTGTAAAGGTATCCTGTATACATGTATTGTAAGAACAATAGAAGAAACCTTTGATTGATATAGTATGTTGGGAATAAACAATGCCACTGCAGTTCCTCATGTCTGTAAAGGTATCCTGTATATATGTATTGTAAGAACAATAGAAGAAACCTTTGATTGATATAGTATGTTGGGAATGAACAATGCCACTGCATTTCCTCATGTCTGTAAAGGTATCCTGTATATATGTATTGTAAGAACAATAGAAGAAACCTCTGACTTATATAGTATGTTGAGAATGAACAATGCCACTGCAGTTCCTCATGTCTGTAAAGGTATCCTGTATATATGTATTGTAAGAACAATAGAAGAAACCTCTGATTGATATAGTATGTTGAGAATGAACAATGCCACTGCAGTTCCTCATGTCTGTAAGGGTATCCTGTACACATGTATTGTAAGAACAATAGAAGAAACCTCTGACTGATATAGTATGTTGGGAATAAACAATGCCACTGCATTTCCTCATGTCTGTAAAGGTATCCTGTATACATGTATTGTAAGAACAATAGAAGAAACCTCTGATTGATATAGTATGTTGGGAATAAACAATGCCACTGCAGTTCCTCATGTCTGTAAAGGTATCCTGTATATATGTATTGTAAGAACAATAGAAGAAACCTCTGACTGATATAGTATGTTGAGAATGAACAATGCCACTGCAGTTCTTCATGTCTGTAAAGGTATCCTGTATATATGTATTGTAAGAACAATAGAAGAAACCTCTTATTGATATAGTATGTTGAGAATGAACAGTGCCACTGCAGTTCCTCATGTCTGTCAAGGTATCTTGTATATATGTATTGTAAGAACAATAGAAGAAACCTCTGACTTATATAGTATGTTGAGAATGAACAATGCCACTGCAGTTCCTCATGTCTGTAAAGGTATCCTGTATATATGTATTGTAAGAACAATAGAAGAAACCTCTGATTGATATAGTATGTTGAGAATAAACAATGCCACTGCATTTCCTCATGTCTGTAAAGGTATCCTGTATACATGTATTGTAAGAACAATAGAAGAAACCTCTGATTGATATAGTATGTTGAGAATAAACAGTGCCACTGCAGTTCCTCATGTCTGTAAAGGTATCCTGTATATATGTATTGTAAGAACAATAGAAGAAACCTCTGACTGATATAGTATGTTGAGAATGAACAATGCCACTGCAGTTCCTCATGTCTGTAAAGGTATCCTGTATATATGTATTGTAAGAACAATAGAAGAAACCTCTGATTGATATAGTATGTTGAGAATGAACAGTGCCACTGCAGTTCCTCATGTCTGTAAAGGTATCCTGTATATATGTATTGTAAGAACAATAGAAGAAACCTCTGACTGATATAGTATGTTGAGAGTGAACAATGCCACTGCAGTTCCTCATGTCTGTAAAGGTATCCTGTATATATGTATTGTAAGAACAATATAATTACAATATATAAACATTATAATTATCCGCAGTTGTGAGTAGCACAGAAAACCATGATATAAGACGGAAGATACAAGATAGACCAGGAAAAGCTCTAAGTACACTGCATTAATAGCTCGTAATGGCACTGACAAATCTCACGAGATCCATATACTTAATGAGAACACATTGTGTGGTAGCTCCAAGAACATTCAGCTGCTCGGACCTCAAGTAATTAAACAAATGGTTGACCACAGACAATAACGTGAATTTCCGTGGAGGTTTTAACGGAGAAGTCTAGAATCCACAATTTTGGGCAAAGTGGAAGGAGTTTCAGATATAATACTCACACTTGTTTCGATGAAAATTTTAGTATATTATTCGTAATCCACAAACCTTAGCGAATATAAAAGCAGTCAAGCTGAACTCACAAATGATTGATTTATTTCGTTCCCACGCCATGTATCTATGAAATTTGGTTATTTGTTTCGTGTGTCGGCATGGCCTGGTGGTTAAGGCACTCGATTCATAATCTGAGAGTCGCAGGCTCGAATCCCCGTCACACCTAACATGCTCGCCCTTTCAGCCGTGGGGGCGTTATAATGTGACGATCAATCTCACTATTCAGTGATAAAACAGTCGCCCAATAGTTATCGGTGGGTGGTGATGACTAGTCGGCTTCCCTCTAGTCTTACACTGCTAAATTAGAGACGGCTAGCGCAGATAAACCTCGAGTAGTTTTGTGCGTAATTCAAAAATCAAACAAACAAACAATTAAATGTAATTCCAGAAATATTCGATTTTTAAAGAAACCAATGGCAAGTCTTAACTGAACTAATTTACATACAATTTATTTTTATGTTTTCATATCACCATAGAGTTCTTACTGAAGAACGTGCCTGAGAATAACGTGCTCTGTGCGAAATTCAAAACAAACTTTCTTTCGTAACTTCGTGTAAACCAACTTCAGGTCATCTGCACTAGTCGTCCTTGGTAATTAAAGTGTTCCGGGTGAACGAACACAGCTAGACAACATTACTGACAGTTTATTATTACGCTATCTATTACCAATAAATTGTGGGATCTATCGACACATTATAACGCTCCAACTACTTAGAAAAGAATAAGGGCACGATTTGATGTCTCGACCCAAAAAGTTCGACTAAAATATGGAAATAAACAACAAAACTTTCCCACAAAAGCACCCACCGCCAGCGCTTCGACTCCACTTGTCTAATTAATGGGATTTGGTCATCACTAGATGGGATCTTTGAACCCTTAAATATTCAGTCAGAGAAGATTGCAAACTGGTCATGCTCGAGCAGTTCAGGAAAGATAACGAACGATTCTTTATATACAAAATTAGGTTTACATAAACAAACATACATATTTTAAAGCAAAACACATTAAACTGTTACTAATATGTTGACCACTATAAACAAAAAAACAAGACAATAATAGTTATTTGTATGTTGACCACTGTAAAGAAAGAACAAACATTCACAACAACAGTTATCAGTGTGTTGACCACTGAAGAGAAAGAACAAACATTCACAACAAAAGTTATCAGTGTGTTGACCACTGAAGAGAAATTACAAACATTCACAACAACAGTTATCAGTGTTGACCACTGAAGAGAAAGAACAAACATTCACAACAGTTATCAGTGTGTTGACCACTGAAGAGAAAGAACAAACATTCACAACAGTTATCAATGTGTTGACAACTGAAGAGAAAGTAAAAACATTCACAACAACAGTTATCAGTGTTGACCACTGAAGAGAAAGTACAAACATTCACAACAACAGTTATCAGTGTGTTGACCACTGAAGAGAAAGTACAAATATAGGTACGAAGGTGATCCTTTGTGTTGGTTTATTTTGGGTTTAAGTTGTTGTATAAGTAAGACTTTTTTAATTTTGCATTTGTTTATGTTTGTTTCTTTATTTAGTATTTGAATGTTTCTATGGTTATGTTGTGTTTATTTGATTTGCAGTGTTTGAAAACGTGTGAAGGTGACTTTTTATGTTCTTTGAATCTGATCTCCATTTTTCTACTTGTTTCTCATATATAGAAGTCGTGGCAGTTATCACATTGTATTTTATAAATAATGTTGGTGTGGTGTTTCTCAGTGTAGTTCTTACATAGTTTAGACCTCAGTTTTGTGCCTGGTTATTGAATAAATCTAGTATTAATTGGAATGTCATATTCTGTTGCTAGTTTTTGCCAAATGTTGGTTATTTGTCTGCTGATGTCAGGAATATATGGTATACAGCAGTATATGGTTTCGTGATTTTTTTTATTCGTGAGATATATTTACTTTTGTTGGTTGATTTTGCTTTCTGTCTAGGTATGTGCGTATCATGTTTTCTATTGTTTGTGGAGGAAACTTATTCATGTTGATGAAGTATTGTTTTATTTTGTGTAATTTTGTGGGAAAATAGACCATCAACATAATTTCACAAAACAGAAAACTAAAAAACAATCTATACAAAAAGAGACATTTATTCCATTAAAAACCTAAAACAAGACAGAAACATAAAAATTGTAAAAGCAGATAAAGGAAACGCTATAGTCATAATGAACATGAATCAATACATCCAACAAATGAAGAACATCTTATCAGACACGAACAAATTTAAATCAATACACACAAATCCAACAAAGACACGAGACGCAACTGAACAAATTACTACTACAAATGAAAAAAGCCAACACAATTTCACAAACACTTTATTCCTACCTACGTAAATCCGACTCACGCACAACACAAATATACGGCATCCCCAAACCTCATAAACCAGATTGTCCATTACGACCAATAATGTCAACATATGAATCGTTTAATTACAATCTTGGTAACTACATAGCATGAGCATTCTCCAAATATGTAACATCAGCCTGCTCATTCATCAAAGACTCTTTTAATTTCAAGTCTAATCTAAATCAACTTAATCATAAAGCCTTAATGGCCAGTTTCGATGTTATATCCCTCTTTACAGAAGTTACAACAACAGAAGCCTGCAAGATAGCCTTAGAACTATATCCGAGACCCTAATCCAACTATAGACATTCCCAGTAACCAGTTAGCAACCATCATAGAATTCACCACGATAAAGACAAACTTCATGTTCAACAACCACAACTATATACAAACAAATGGCCTAAGCATGGGCAACCCAGTATCACCAGTTCTAGCCAATATTTTTATGACACAAATTGAAACACAAGCAATTATTCTGTACATGTTCTTGTCTAAACATTATTCTATATGTTCTTCTCTGAATATTGTTCCATATGCCCTTGTCTAGATATTATATATCGTTATCTAAAAATTATTCTATATGTCATTATCTTAATATTATTCCATATGTTCTTATCTAAACATTATTCTACCTCTCCTTGTCTAGACATTATTCTATCTGTTCTTACCCATTATTCTACATGTCCCTATCTAAACATTATTTTATAGGTCCTTGTTTTAACATTATTGTATGTGTTGTTATCTAAACATTATTTTGTCTATCCTTATCTAAACATTATTCTATAGATCCTTGGCTAAACATTGTTCAACATATGTTCTTAGTTAAACATTGTTCTATATGGCCTTATCTAGGAATTAATCTGTATGTGTCCTTGTGTGAACATCATTCCATAAGTTTTTATATAAAAATTATACTATATGTCCTTGTATAAACATTATTTTACATGTTCTTATCCAGACATCACTCTCCATGCCATTTTATAAACATTATTCTATTCCGTGTTGAATCATTACTTATATATTTTTATCTACTCTTATTTAAACACTAGTTTATCTCTCCTCACCTAAACATTATTCAATCTATGTGATTGTATAAAAATTATTCCAGATATGGCCCTGTAAACGAAATATTTTATCTGTCCTGATTTTAACATTATTCCATATGACCTTAGCTAAACATCATACCATTTGTCCTCATCTAAACACTATTCTATATGTCCTTCTCAAAACATTATTCTCCATTCATCTAAACATTATTCCATATGTTCTGATCAAAACATTATTCTCTCTTTCCTTATCTAAAAACTGTTGTATACTCTCATGTGAAAACGTTAGGACACCCAATGAAAGCCTGTGTGTTTTTGTGACGTTTTTGGATATATAAATATTTAATTTCAATTTTAACAATACTGAGAGATTATAGGAATATAACTAAACAATTAAAACTGAAGAAAAGACTTTTCAAGATATTCTATAAATGTAATTTTACAAAAATGCATATTCTAATTGAAAAAAGTTAGGACACCCTACACCCTAATAGCTAGTGTTACCCCCTTTGGCTGAAATAACTGCAGTGAGACGCTTCTTGTAGCCATCTACCAGTCTCTGACATCGGTCTGAAGAACGTTTGCCCCACTCCTCAATGCAGAATTCTTTCAGCTGTGAGATGTTTGAGGGGTTTCTTGCATGTACAGCCCGTTTCAAGTCACTCCATAGCATCTCAATGGGATTAAGATCTGGGCATTCCAGAACTCTCCATTTCTTAGTCTTCAGCCAGTCCTTGGTGGATTTACTGGTATGTTTTGGGTCATTGTCGTGTTGTAGGATTCAGTTCCGCTTCAGCTTTAATTTTCTTACAGATGGTCTCACATGATCCTCAAGCACCCTCTGATACACAGTAGAATTCATGGTGGATTCTGTGATTGTGACCTGTCCAGGTCCTGCTGCAACAAAGCAGCCCCAATCCATGACACTTCCACCTCCATGCTTCACAGCTGGTATGAGGTTCTTTTCCTGGAATGCTGTATTTGGTTTAACCCAAACATGTTCTCTATTCTAATGTCCAGATAATTCAATTTTGGACTCATCTGTCCAAAGAACATTATTCCAAAAGTTCTGGTCTTTGTCTACATTCTCTCTGGCAAACTTCAGTTATCAGTTATCAGTGTGTTGACCACTGAAGAGAAAGAACAAACATTCACAACAACAGTTATCAGTGTGTTGACCACTGAAGAGAAAGTACAAATATTCACGACAACAGTTATCAGTGTGTTGACCACTGAAAAGAAATTACAAACATTCACAACAATAACAAACATAAGTATGATTATCACTTTAGAGGAATAACAAAGAATAATAATCAGTGATGTCGAGAAAACCCACTTGTAGAGAAATATATATATGTAAAAACGGCTCGTTTGGGTTAAGAAAATATTTTATGTAGAGTGTGTGTTTGTGTGTGTTTTTCGTATGGCAAAGACACAAAGGGTTTTCCGCTGAGCCCGCCCACTGAGAGGAATCGAACCCCTGTTTTTTGCGTTGTGAATCCGGAGACATACCGCTGTACTAGCGGTGGACTTTAGATAGAGAAGTGAACAACGTTTGGATTTTCTTCGGTCATCGTCAGGTTCACAAAGAAAGAGGTAACTGACCGGAAGCTGACCACATGTATGAGTGTCGGAATATAGAGGGCGGTGTTAGATGTTTGAATATATAATTTTATATTATTTATTTGTTTTGGAATTTCGCATTAAGCTATTCGAGGGCTATCTGTGCTAGCCGCCCATAATTTAGCAGTGTAAGACTAGAGGGAAGGTAGATAATCATCACCACCCACCGACAACTCTTGGGCTACTCTTTTACCAACGAAGAGTGGGATTGACCGTCACATCATAACGCCCCCACGGCTGGGAGGGCGAGCATGTTTGGCGCGAACCCGCGACCATCAGATTACGAAGCGCACGCCTTAACGCGCTAGACCATGCCAGACCTTATTCTTATTTATTTTATTATTTTTAATATAGGTATGAAGGTGATCCTTTGTGTTCGTTTATTTTGGGTTTAGGTTGTTGTATAAGTAAGACTTTTTTTAATATTGCATTTGTTTATGTTTGTTTCTTTATTTAGTACTTAAATGTTTCTACGGTTATGTTGTGTTTACTTGATTTGCAGTGTTTGAAAACGTGTGAAGGTGACATTTTATGTTCTTTGAATCTGATCTCCATTTTTCTACTTGTTTCTCCAATATAGAAGTCGTGGCAGTTATCACATTGTATTTTATAAATAATGTTGGTGTGGTGTTTGTCAGTGTAGTTCTTACATAGTATAGACCTCAGTTTTGTGCCTGGTTTTTGAATAAATTTGGTATTAACTGGAATGTCATATTTTTTTACTAGTTTTTGACAAATGTTGGTTATTTGTTTGCTGATGTCAGGAATATATGGTATACAGGAGTATATGGTTTCGTGATTTTTTGAATCGTGAGATATATTTACTTTTGTTGGTTGATTTTGCTTTCTGTCTAGGTGTGTGTGTATAATGTTTTCTATTGTTTGTGGAGGAAACTTATTGATGTTGATGAAGTATTGTTTTATTTTGTCTAATTTTGTGGGAAAAAAGACCATCAACATAATTTCACAAAACAGAAAGCTAAAAAACAATCTATACAAAAAGAGACATTTATTTCATTAAAAACCTAAAACAAGACAGAAACATAAAAATTCTAAAAGCAGATAAAGGTAACGCTGTAGTAATAATGAACACGAATCAATACATCCAAAAAATGAATAACATCCTATCAGACACGAACAAATTTAAACCAATACACACAAATCCAACAAAGACACACGAGACGCAACTAAACAAATTATTACTAAAAATGAAAAAAGCCAACACAATTTCACAAACACTTTATTCCTACTTACGTAAATCCGACTCACGCACAACACAAATATACGGCATCCCCAAACCTCAAAAACCAGATTGTCCATTACGACCAATAATGTCAACATATGAATCGTTTAACTACAATCTTGGTAAATACATAGCATGGGCATTCTCCAAATATGCAACATCAGCCAGCTCATTCATCAAAGACTCTTTTAATTTCAAGTCTAATCTAAATCAACTTAATCATAAAGCCTTAATGGCCAGTTTCGATGTTATATCCCTCTTTACAGAAGTTCCAACCACTGAAGCCTGCAAGATAGCCTTAGAACTCTATATCCGAGACCCTAACCCAATTATAGACATTCCCAGTAACCAGTTAGCAACCCTCATAGAATTCACAACGATAAAGACAAACTTCATGTTCAACAACCACAACTATAAACAAACAAATGGCCTAAGCATGGGCAACCCAGTATCACCAGTTCTAGCCAATATTTTTATGACACAAATTGAAACACAAGCAATTAATACAGCATTACATCCACCACTATACTGGTACAGATATGTAGATGACACGGTTGCGGGATTCAAATCTACAGAACACATACTTAATTTTTTCAATCACATTAACTCTATACATCCCAACATTAACTTCACATGTGAACATGAAGAAAGCAATCACATATCATTTGTTAACCTCAAAATTACAAGAACCGACACACAATTTGTTCACTTCTGTAGACAAATAACAAACATTCACACAATAATTGTTATCAGTTGGTTGACAATGTAGGGGATTAACAAACATTCAGAACAATAACAGTTATTAGTATCCTGACAACTGTAGATAAATAACAAGTATTCACATGAATTATAGTTGTCAGTATGTTATCCACTGTAAAGAATTAACAAACATTCAGAACAATAATAGTTATTAGTATCTTCACCACTATAGAGAAATAACAAACATTCATGACGATAATAGTTATTAGTATGTTGACACTGTGGAGAAATAACAAACATTCATGACGATAATCCTTATTAGTATGTTGACACTGTGGAGAAATAACAAACATTCATGACGATAATAGTTATTAGTATGTTGACACTGTGGAGAAAAAACAAACATTCATGACGATAATAGTTATTAGTATGTTGACACTGTGGAGAAATAACAAACATTCATGACGATAATAGTTATTAGTATGTTGACACTGTGGAGAAATAACAAACATTCATGACGATAATAGTTATTAGTATGTTGATCACAGAAAAGAAATAAACAAACATTCACAACAGTAATAGTTTAAAAAGTAACAACTAGTTTAATGTAACTAAAAATTGTCATTACAGAAAACAAGTGTAAATTAAATAAAACTATTAAATATCAGAGAATAAAACTGCTTTATTATAACTAAGTTGGTTACATAAGTAGGTTGTATAATCACCAATAGATTTCTACAGTTGTTTTCTTCTCCAATAGACAACTGCCGTCTATTTCAAAGTCCAGTAAACGTCACAGTTGTAGTTGGTATATCTGGGATTCTTTGTCAGTCTAGACCACCGTGTGTTATCACGTAAATTGGTTGGAACCATTAGATGAGAATACGATTTGATTAGATTATCTTGTAAGGTATTACTGTACGGTCATGCACTAAATATCACGAAACACATCATAAAGTATTTTATGTAAACATTTGTCGTCTGATTTAATGAGAAATTAAACAAACACCTCATCTCGTTAACAAAGCTTTCAAACATATAATTGTAGGGTTTTGGACTGGAGGACGAATTAGCAGACAACATTATTGACAACAAGATAAATTTATAATTAAAAAACAGACTAACAGATAGGTGAAGATGAGAACAGACTGGTGGATAGTTCATGAATAGATAGATGGATAAATTCACCATAACATTTGTCATTCTAATATACCTAGTGGTTTATTTTACGTCAATTAATACATCCTTCACATCTTTAATAAAGTTTCCTTTAAGCTTGGGAACTTTCACTTTCGAACACTGCATTCTAGATAAATCATGGTAAGTAACATGTCTTTTAAAAGAGATCCCAGCTGTTTATTAAATTCTTACAGGTGCAAACTTACAAGAAGTCATTTTTAGGATCTTGTCTTTGTAGTTGCACATGGATTGTACTATCGATAATGACAATAATAGGCTTAATGGTACTTAATACTTAAATTGTATCAAAAAGTGCTGTATTATTAGTTTTTCAAGGTAGTTCTAACTCGCGTTAATACAAACTGAGTAAATTAAACTTAAGCCTATAAAAATGTCACAAACCATTATCTTAACATACGCGTTAATAGCGTAATATGTTAGTGTTTTTATTTTCTAAAGCCACTAATTTTACGTTTTTATGAAAGTCCTGCTACAAAACAAGAGTAAATGAAACCTTTATACTGTGGTGAACGTAGACATGAATACAGTGTTCAGTACCTCACGTAGACATGAACCAACTGTTCAGTACCTCATGAAAACATGAATACACTGTTCAGTACCTCACGTAGACATGAATAAACTGTTCAGTACCTCACGTAGACATAAATCAACTGTTCCGTACCTCACGTAGACATGAACCAACTGTTCAATACCTCACGTAGACATGAATCAACTGTTCCGTACCTCACGTAGACATGAACCAACTGTTCAGTACCTCACGTAGACATGAATACAGTGTTCAGTACCTCACGCAGACATGAATACACTGTCCGATACCTCACGTAGACATGAATACACTGTTCAGTACCTCACGTAGACATGAGCCCACTATTCAATACCTCACGTAGACATGAATACACTGTTCCGTACCTCACGTAAACATGAACCAACTGTTCAATACCTCACGTAGACATGAATACAGTGTTTAGTACCTCACGTAGACATGAATCAATACCTCACGCAGACATGAATACACTGTTCAGTACCTCACATAGACATGAGCCAACTGTTCAATACCTCACGTAGACATGAATCAACTGTTCAATACCTCACGTAGACATCAATCAACTGTTCAGTACCTCACGTAGACATGAACCAACTGTTCAGTACCTGACGTAGACATGAACCAACTGTTCAGTACCTCACGTAGACATGAACCAACTGTTCAGTACCTCACGTAGACATGAACCAACTGTTCAATACCTCACGTAAACATGAACAAAGTACTCTTCAGTACCTTACGTAAACATGAACCAACGTACTATTCAGTACTTTATGTAAATATGAACCAACTAATAGAAAAATAATTATTTTGTTTTATTATTGGAAAGGAGAACATAGCCTGAAAGTTGATAGTACGTTTACCTGTCTGTTCCAACTGAATATTTATAAAACTGTATTAAAGGGTGTGTTTCTCAATCCTCCAGATTTATATAACTGTATTAAAGGGTGTGTTTCTCAATCCTCCAGATTAAACTACATGTTCGTATCATGTTTCACTTGATAACTACTTGAATATTTTGGGTTTCACATGTTTTGTCACAGGTTTTCTTTTTTATAATTCCTCAGTTTTACAACTCTTTCTAATCAAACATGTTTCAGGTTTAAAATAGTCTAGTCTTACTTATATATGAGTTTTCTTTCCCCATTCTAGTCTAACATATATGTGTTTCTCTTAAGAGTTTAATTTAAACTTCACACATAAATAGATAAACAGTATATCAAACAATTAGTATTTCTAGATGAAACTTTCTAAAGTGTGAAAACCCTGAAATATAAAGGTCTGGAAGTGAGTTAATAATTTGAAATGAAAATCAAACTCTAGAAAGTTCTAAAATTACCTCTGAGACACCTACGAAAATCACATGTTCCTTTGAATGTAACAACATACAATCTGTCCAAATACTAGAATCTTACAGACTTTGAACACTGATCTCACGACGTCTACGGCAACGCTCACCTCATAAACAAAGATGGTCTGATACGTCATTCTTTACTATTCCCTCTAGTGTAGACTACTTCATGGTTTTATCTACTGCTGGTACATTTAAATTGACTCTTTCATGGTTTTATCTACTGCTGGTACATTTAAATTGACTCTTTCATGGTTTTATCTACTGCTGGTACATTTAAATTGACTCTTTCATGGTTTTATCTACTGCTGGTTCATTTAAATTGACTCTTTCACTGTTTTATCTACTGCTGGTACATTTAAATTGACTCTTTCATGGTTTTATCTACTGCTGGTTCATTTAAATTGACTCTTTCACTGTTTTATCTACTGCTGGTACATTTAAATTGACTCTTTCATGGTTTTATCTACTGCTGGTTCATTTAAATTGACTCTTTCATGGTTTTATCTACTGCTGGTACATTTAAATTGACTCTTTCATGGTTTTATCTACTGCTGGTTCATTTAAATTGACTCTTTCATGGTTTTATCTACTGCTGGTTCATTTAAACTAAACACTCGGACAATAATAATGATTGTTTTGGTTTGTTGTTAAACATATAGCTACTCAGTGGGCTATTTGTACCACGGGTATCGAATACCAATTTCTATTGTTATAATTCTTGCCCCTGAGTCACCAGGGTTGTGGTGTTTGAATATAAAGTACATTATTTATGTATCTCTTTCACCCTTTGCTCTTACTTACTGCACCGTTTTCGTTATATATTCATTTAAAACTTACATTCTGCAACATCTAAGCAATAATTACAATAAAACAACCCTCTTAAGCCATTAATTACAGAAACTGTGTGGCTGTTGAATCAAACGATGTTTCTAGATGCTGACACGCAAAGATATGATCAGTACACAGTTGCGTGCATTCTGTTTCAGCGAAATTAATATAAACTTTCTACTTCTCAGAAAAAGTTTAACCAGGAAAAGCTGTCAAAAACTGGTAATTTTTTATCTTCTCTTTAAGCGACGAAGGTGAGCCTGGTTTCTAGCTACAAGCAATATTGGCATGCACTGTAATGAACTTACAATACAAACTTACAAAGTGCTTCAGTAACCAGTCTACAAACAACAGATCCATCGAACACCTATTGTCATCCGCTGTGTCTCTTAAACTCGATATTTTAAAAACAGTTCAAATAATTTCTATAGTCTCATTTCATCCATTATAGACAAGGTATTAATATCTTTCTAATCACCTCATCTATTCTAAACCCAGGTATTAATATCTTTTTAATCATTCCATCAACTCTAAAACCAGATATTAATAGCATTTTTATTAAATTTGTCCATTATAAAACCAGATAATAACTTTTTAATCACCTCATCCTCTCTAAAACCAGAAAATTATACAATTTTTAATAACTTCATCCATTCTAAAGCCAGATATTAATACCTTATAATCACTTTATAAATATCTAAAACCAGATATTAATACCTTATAATCACTTTATAAATATTTAAAACCAGATATTAATATCTTTTAATCATTTTATAAATATCTAAAACCAGATATTAATACCTTTCTAATCACTTCATAAATTTTAAATCCAGATATTAATACTTTTAATCACCTCACCTATTCTAAAAAGAGTTATCATGCCGTTTTTAGCATATCATCCATGATGAAATTGTTTTCATACCATTTTCATAAAATCATCCATTATAAGATTGTGTTCATTGTTATTTTACAGTCGTTTTATAAATGTTAGTTTACTAAAGACAGTCAAGCTTCACAAACTGATTACGTACAGCTATTTCCTTTCAAAGAATTTACTGAAGTGAAGAATAAATAGTCAGTTCCAGTTACGAAACACAAAATATAAGATTTTGATGACGTGTTTCTCAAGACGGCTGGTAGGGGTATTAACACTTTTACTGATATACCAGCTGAGATATATTTTTACTTCAAATGGGTTTTTCCTTATCACGAATTTGATGTATGTTCCCCTTTCGTAAAATAAAGTCTTGTAACCTTAATTCATCGTTTCTGATTTCGCGTATCGATTTTTCTATCAAGCGATAATTTGAAACACGTAATGTCTAATTTCCTGTTCTTTGATGTGCGTCCTTAGTTGAATTAGGTTATGAAACATACGAGTTTCTCTAAGTTGATTTGGTAACTGGGCGAATACGACTTACACATAGAAACGTGAAGAAAGTTGTTCTTCTGAGATCTGGAAAGACGTCAGAATTAACTTTAAGTATTCTTTGATTTTGTATATCGTTAAGACTTACGAGTCGAATATGAAAATAATCCAGACGGATGACAGTGGGAAGATGTCTTATATGGTTAATATAGCGATGGAAAACGTTAAAATTCGAAACGTTACGAGATTAATTTTATGTTGAATATCGGTTAAACGTGAATACAGGGAGTAAAAACCTTGTTCACTCATCGATAGAAACGTGTCCTTATATGCATGTATGTTTCGACATACCTAGATATTTATCAGGATTTGTTATGTCCATGTAATGTTACAACCTGGGTTCACAATTCTTAAGATTTATATATATTTAAGCCAAACAGAGCAACAGTTTGTTATATAATGGTTTTAATAGTTCATATCTCACAAACCAAAATATCAGGTAGGTTGCTGCGATATAACTGTATACTCGCTTAGAACCATCAAAATACAGCATTAACCACTTACTTCACTTTTTACAGTGAACCTTAGAACCATCAAAATACAGCATTAACCACTTACTTCACTTTTTACAGTGAACCTTAGAACCATCAAAATACAGCATTAACACTTACTTCACTTTTTACAGTGAACCTTAGAACCATCAAAATACAGCATTAACACATACTTCACTTTTTACAGTGAACCTTAGAACCATCAAAATACAGCATTAACCACTTACTTCACTTTTTACAGTGAACCTTACAACCATCAAAATACAGCATTAACCACTTACTTACTTTTACAGTGAACCTTACAACCATCAAAATACAGCATTAACCACTTACTTCACTTTTTACAGTGAACCTTAGAACCATCAAAATACAGCATTAACACTTACTTCTCTTTTTACAGTGAACCTTAGAACCATCAAAATACAGCATTAACACATACTTCACTTTTTACAGTGAACCTTAGAACCATCAAAATACAGCATTAACCACTTACTTCACTTTTTACAGTGAACCTTACAACCATCAAAATACAGCATTAACCACTTACTTTACTTTTCACAGTGAACCTTAGCACGATCAAAATACAGCATTAACACTTACTTCACTTTTTACAGTGAACCTTAGAACCATCAAAATACAGAATTAACACTTACTTCACTTTTTACAGTGAACCTTAGAACCATCAAAATACAGCATTAACCACTTACTTCACTTTTTACAGTGAACCTTAGAACCATCAAAATACAGCATTAACCACTTACTTCACTTTTCACAGTGAACCTTAGAACCATCAAAATACAGCATTAACCACTTACTTCACTTTTCACAGTGAACCTTAGCACGATCAAAATACAGCATTAACACTTACTTCACTTTTTACAGTGAACCTTAGAACCATCAAAATACAGCATTAACCACTTACTTCACTTTTTACAGTGAACCTTAGAACCATCAAAATACAGCAATCACACTTACTTCACTTTTTACAGTGAACCTTAGAACCATCAAAATACAGCATTAACCACTTACTTCACTTTTTACAGTGAACCTTAGAACCATCAAAATACAGCAATCACACTTACTTCACTTTTCACAGTAAACCTTAGAACCATCAAAATACAGCATTAACACTTACTTCTCTTTTTACAGTGAACCTTAGAACCATCAAATACAGCATTAACACTTACTTCACTTTTTACAGTGAATCTTAGAACCGTCAAAATACAGCATTAACCACTTACACTACTTTTCACAGTGAACCTTACAACCATCAAAATACAGCATTAACACTTACTTCACTTTTTACAGTGAACCTTAGAACCATCAAAATACAGCATTAACCACTTACTTCACTTTTTACAGTGAACCTTAGAACCATCAAAATACAGCATTAACACTTACTTCACTTTTTACAGTGAACCTTAGAACCATCAAAATACAGCATTAACACTTACTTCACTTTTTACAGTGAACCTTAGAACCATCAAAATACAGCATTAACCACTTACTTCACTTTTTACAGTGAACCTTAGAACCATCAAAATATAGCATTAACCACTTACCTCACTTTTCACAGTGAACCTTAGAACCATCAAAATACAGCATTAACACTTACTTCACTTTTTACAGTGAACCTTAGAACCATCAAAATACAGCATTAACACTTACTTCACTTTTACAGTGAACCTTAGAACCATCAAAATACAGCATTAACACTTACTTCACTTTTTACAGTGAACCTTAGAACCATCAAAATACAGCATTAACCACTTACTTCACTTTTTACAGTGAACCTTAGAACCATCAAAATACAGCATTAACCACTTACTTCACTTTTTAAAGTGAACCTTACAACCATCAAAATACAGCATTAACCACTTACTTCACTTTTCACAGTGAACCTTAGCACGATCAAAATACAGCATTAACACTTACTTCACTTTTTACAGTGAACCTTAGAACCATCAAAATACAGCATTAACACTTACTTCACTTTTTACAGTGAACCTTAGAACCATCAAAATACAGCATTAACCACTTACTTCACTTTTCACAGTGAACCTTAGAACCATCAAAATACAGCATTCACCACTTACTTCACTTTTTACAGTGAACCTTACAACCATCAAAATACAGCATTAACCACTTACTTCACTTTTTACAGTGAACCTTACAACCATCAAAATACAGCATTAACCACTTACTTTACTTTTCACAGTGAACCTTAGCACGATCAAAATGCAGCATTAACACTTACTTCACTTTTTACAGTGAACCTTAGAACCATCAAAATACAGCATTAACACTTACTTCACTTTTTACAGTGAACCTTAGAACCATCAAAATATAGCATTAACCACTTACTTCACTTTTTACAGTGAACCTTAGAACCATCAAAATACAGCATTAACACTTACTTCACTTTTTACAGTGAACCTTAGAACCATCAAAATACAGCATTAACACTTACTTCACTTTTTACAGTGAACCTTAGAACCATCAAAATACAGCATTAACACTTACTTCACTTTTTACAGTGAACCTTAGAACCATCAAAATACAGCATTAACACTTACTTCACTTTTTACAGTGAACCTTAGAACCATCAAAATACAGCATTAACCACTTACTTCACTTTTTACAGTGAACCTTAGAACCATCAAAATACAGCATTAACCACTTACTTCACTTTTTACAGTGAACCTTACAACCATCAAAATACAGCATTAACACTTACTTCACTTTTTACAGTGAACCTTAGAACCATCAAAATACAGCATTAACACTTACTTCACTTTTTACAGTGAACCTTAGAACCATCAAAATACAGCATTAACCACTTACTTCACTTTTCACAGTGAACCTTAGAACCATCAAAATACAGCATTCACCACTTACTTCACTTTTTACAGTGAACCTTACAACCATCAAAATACAGCATTAACCACTTACTTCACTTTTTACAGTGAACCTTACAACCATCAAAATACAGCATTAACCACTTACTTTACTTTTCACAGTGAACCTTAGCACGATCAAAATGCAGCATTAACACTTACTTCACTTTTTACAGTGAACCTTAGAACCATCAAAATACAGCATTAACACTTACTTCACTTTTTACAGTGAACCTTAGAACCATCAAAATACAGCATTAACACTTACTTCACTTTTTACAGTGACCTTAGAACCATCAAAATACAGCATTAACACTTACTTCACTTTTTACAGTGAACCTTAGAACCATCAAAATATAGCATTAACCACTTACTTCACTTTTTACAGTGAACCTTAGAACCATCAAAATACAGCATTAACACTTACTTCACTTTTACAGTGAACCTTAGAACCATCAAAATACAGCATTAACACTTACTTCACTTTTTACAGTGAACCTTAGAACCATCAAAATACAGCATTAACACTTACTTCACTTTTTACAGTGAACCTTAGAACCATCAAAATACAGCATTAACACTTACTTCACTTTTTACAGTGAACCTTAGAACCATCAAAATACAGCATTAACCACTTACTTCACTTTTTACAGTGAACCTTACAACCATCAAAATACAGCATTAACCACTTACTTCACTTTTTACAGTGAACCTTAGAACCATCAAAATACAGCATTAACCACTTACTTCACTTTTTACAGTGAACCTTAGAACCATCAAAATACAGCATTAACCACTTACTTCACTTTTTACAGTGAACCTTAGAACCATCAAAATACAGCATTAACCACTTACTTCACTTTTTACAGTGAACCTTACAACCATCAAAATACAGCATTAACCACTTACTTCACTTTTCACAGTGAACCTTAGCACGATCAAAATACAGCATTAACACTTACTTTACTTTTTACAGTGAACCTTAGAACCATCAAAATACAGCATTAACACTTACTTCACTTTTTACAGTGAACCTTAGAACCATCAAAATACAGCATTAACCACTTACTTCACTTTTTACAGTGAACCTTAGAACCATCAAAATACAGCATTAACCACTTACTTCACTTTTCACAGTGAACCTTAGAACCATCAAAATACAGCATTAACCACTTACTTCACTTTTTACAGTGAACCTTAGAACCATCAAAATACAGCATTAACACTTACTTCACTTTTTACAGTGAACCAAAGCTTCAAAATACAGCATTAACCACTTACTTCACTTTTTACAGTGAACCTTAGAACCATCAAAATACAGCATTAACACTTACTTCACTTTTCACAGTAAACCTTAGAACCATCAAAATACAGCATTAACACTTACTTCTCTTTTTACAGTGAACCTTAGAACCATCAAATACAGCATTAACACTTACTTCACTTTTTACAGTGAACCTTAGAACCGTCAAAATACAGCATTAACCACTTACACTACTTTTCACAGTGAACCTTAGAACCATCAAAATACAGCATTAACACTTACTTCACTTTTTACAGTGAACCTTAGAACCATCAAAATACAGCATTAACCACTTACTTCACTTTTTACAGTGAACCTTAGAACCATCAAAATACAGCATTAACACTTACTTCACTTTTTACAGTGAACCTTAGAACCATCAAAATACAGCATTAACACTTACTTCACTTTTTACAGTGAACCTTAGAACCATCAAAATACAGCATTAACACTTACTTCACTTTTTACAGTGAACCTTAGAACGATCAAAATATAGCATTAACCACTTACCTCACTTTTCACAGTGAACCTTAGAACCATCAAAATACAGCATTAACACTTACTTCACTTTTTACAGTGAACCTTAGAACCATCAAAATACAGCATTAACACTTACTTCACTTTTTACAGTGAACCTTAGAACCATCAAAATATAGCATTAACCACTTACTTCACTTTTTACAGTGAACCTTAGAACCATCAAAATACAGCATTAACACTTACTTCACTTTTTACAGTGAACCTTAGAACCATCAAAATACAGCATTAACACTTACTTCACTTTTTACAGTGAACCTTAGAACCATCAAAATACAGCATTAACACTTACTTCACTTTTTACAGTGAACCTTAGAACCATCAAAATACAGCATTAAACTTACTTCACTTTTTACAGTGAACCTTAGAACCATCAAAATACAGCATTAACACTTACTTCACTTTTTACAGTGAACCTTAGAACCATCAAAATACAGCATTAACCACTTACTTCACTTTTTACAGTGAACCTTACAACCATCAAAATACAGCATTAACCACTTACTTCACTTTTCACAGTGAACCTTAGCACGATCAAAATACAGCATTAACACTTACTTCACTTTTTACAGTGAACCTTAGAACCATCAAAATACAGCATTAACCACTTACTTCACTTTTTACAGTGAACCTTAGAACCATCAAAATACAGCATTAACCACTTACTTCACTTTTCACAGTGAACCTTAGCACGATCAAAATACAGCATTAACACTCACTTCACTTTTTACAGTGAACCTTAGAACCATCAAAATACAGCATTAACACTTACTCACTTTTTACAGTGAACCTTAGAACCATCAAAATACAGCATTAACCACTTACTTCACTTTTTACAGTGAACCTTAGAACCATCAAAATACAGCATTAACCACTTACTTCACTTTTTACAGTAAACCTTAGAACCATCAAAATACAGCATTAACACTTACTTCACTTTTTACAGTGAACCTTAGAACCATCAAAATACAGCATTAACCACTTACTTCACTTTTTACAGTGAACCTTAGAACCATCAAAATACAGCATTAACCACTTACTTCACTTTTTACAGTGAACCTTACAACCATCAAAATACAGCATTAACACTTACTTCACTTTTTACAGTGAACCTTAGAACCATCAAAATACAGCATTAACACTTACTTCACTTTTTACAGTGAACCTTAGAACCATCAAAATACAGCATTAACCACTTACTTCACTTTTCACAGTGAACCTTAGAACCATCAAAATACAGCATTCACCACTTACTTCACTTTTTACAGTGAACCTTACAACCATCAAAATACAGCATTAACCACTTACTTCACTTTTTACAGTGAACCTTACAACCATCAAAATACAGCATTAACCACTTACTTTACTTTTCACAGTGAACCTTAGCACGATCAAAATGCAGCATTAACACTTACTTCACTTTTTACAGTGAACCTTAGAACCATCAAAATACAGCATTAACACTTACTTCACTTTTTACAGTGAACCTTAGAACCATCAAAATACAGCATTAACACTTACTTCACTTTTTACAGTGAACCTTAGAACCATCAAAATACAGCATTAACACTTTACTTCACTTTTTACAGTGAACCTTAGAACCATCAAAATATAGCATTAACCACTTACTTCACTTTTTACAGTGAACCTTAGAACCATCAAAATACAGCATTAACACTTACTTCACTTTTTACAGTGAACCTTAGAACCATCAAATACAGCATTAACACTTACTTCACTTTTTACAGTGAACCTTAGAACCATCAAAATACAGCATTAACACTTACTTCACTTTTTACAGTGAACCTTAGAACCATCAAAATACAGCATTAACACTTACTTCACTTTTTACAGTGAACCTTAGAACCATCAAAATACAGCATTAACCACTTACTTCACTTTTTACAGTGAACCTTACAACCATCAAAATACAGCATTAACCACTTACTTCACTTTTTACAGTGAACCTTAGAACCATCAAAATACAGCATTAACACTTACTTCACTTTTTACAGTGAACCTTAGAACCATCAAAATACAGCATTAACCACTTACTTCACTTTTTACAGTGAACCTTAGAACCATCAAAATACAGCATTAACCACTTACTTCACTTTTTACAGTGAACCTTACAACCATCAAAATACAGCATTAACCACTTACTTCACTTTTCACAGTGAACCTTAGCACGATCAAAATACAGCATTAACACTTACTTTACTTTTTACAGTGAACCTTAGAACCATCAAAATACAGCATTAACACTTACTTCACTTTTTACAGTGAACCTTAGAACCATCAAAATACAGCATTAACCACTTACTTCACTTTTTACAGTGAACCTTAGAACCATCAAAATACAGCATTAACCACTTACTTCACTTTTCACAGTGAACCTTAGAACCATCAAAATACAGCATTAACCACTTACTTCACTTTTTACAGTGAACCTTAGAACCATCAAAATACAGCATTAACACTTACTTCACTTTTTACAGTGAACCAAAGCTTCAAAATACAGCATTAACCACTTACTTCACTTTTTACAGTGAACCTTAGAACCATCAAAATACAGCATTAACACTTACTTCACTTTTCACAGTAAACCTTAGAACCATCAAAATACAGCATTAACACTTACTTCTCTTTTTACAGTGAACCTTTAGAACCATCAAATACAGCATAACACTCTACTTCACTTTTACAGTGAACCTTAGAACCGTCAAAATACAGCATTAACCACTTACATACTTTTCACAGTGAACCTTAGAACCATCAAATACAGCATAACAATTACTTCACTTTTTACAGTGAACCTTAGAACCATCAAAATACAGCATTAACCACTTACTTCACTTTTTACAGTGAACCTTAGAACCATCAAAATAAGCATTAACACTTACTTCACTTTTTACAGTTGAAACCTTAGAACCATCAAAATACAGCATTAACACTTACTTCACTTTTTACAGTGAACCTTAGAACGATCAAAATATAGCATTAACCATTACCTCACTTTTCACAGTGAACCCTTCTAGAACCATCAAAATACAGCATTAACACTTACTCACTTTTTACAGTGCTTAGAACCATCAAAATAGCTTAACACTTACCTTCACTTTTTACAGTAACCTTAGAACCAGTCCAAATATAGATTAACACTTACTTCACTTTTTACAGTGAACCTTAGAACCATCAAAATAGCATTAACACTTACTTCACTTTTTACAGTGAACCTTAGAACCATCAAAATACAGCATTAACACTTACTTCACTTTTTACAGTGAACCTTAGAACCATCAAAATACAGCATTAACACTTACTCACTTTTACAGTGAACCTTAGAACCATCAAAATACAGCATTAACACTTACTTCACTTTTTACAGTGAACCTTAGAACCATCAAAATACAGCATTAACACTTACTTCACTTTTTACAGTGAACCTTAGAACCATCAAAATACAGCATTAACACTTACTTCACTTTTTACAGTGAACCTTAGAACCATCAAAATACAGCATTAACCACTTACTTCACTTTTTACAGTGAACCTTACAACCATCAAAATACAGCATTAACCACTTACTTCACTTTTCACAGTGAACCTTAGCACGATCAAAATACAGCATTAACACTTACTTCACTTTTACAGTGAACCTTAGAACCATCAAAAATACAGCATTAACCACTTACTTCACTTTTTACAGTGAACCTTAGAACCATCAAAATACAGCATTAACCACTTACTTCACTTTTCACCAGTGAACCTTAGCACGATCAAATACAGCATTAACACTCACTTCACTTTTACAGTGAACCTTTAGAACCATCAATACAGCATTAACACTTACTCACTTTTACAGTGAACCTTAGAACCATCAAAATACAGCATTAACCACTTACTTCACTTTTTACAGTGAACCTTAGAACCATCAAAATACAGCATTAACCACTTACTTCACTTTTTACAGTAAACCTTAGAACCATCAAAATACAGCATTAACACTTACTTCACTTTTTACAGTGAACCTTAGAACCATCAAAATACAGCATTAACACTAACTTCACTTTTTACAGTGAACCTTAGAACCATCAAAATACAGCATTAACCACTTACTTCACTTTTTACAATGAACCTTAGAACCATCAAAATACAGCATTAACCACTTACTTCACTTGTTACATTGAACCTTAGAACCATCAAAATACAGCATTAACCTCTTACTTTACTTGTTACAGTGAAACTAATTACAGTTGTTTATATTATTTAAGTGGAAGACCTAAGTCGAAATGAAAGTACTAGAGAAGTGAATAGTGTATGTTTAACCTACATTGAAGAGTTGATGTACATTGTGTAACAGAGAACATGGGAAGAAACCAATATTTCATCACTTCTAATCAACTACTTATTGCATTCTCATTCGAAGGTACTGTGAACTGGAATCGGCTTTCCTATTTTTTATTACATAGTTTATCGTCATTGGTTGTTATGTAACCAGACAACACTCCTAGTCAAAAGGCAGTCAAAGCACAATCTTCCTTCATTTCACCAAATCCCAAAATAACAGACGTTAATAAAACCCTCACTGTTGTTATTGTTTGTAAGACAGCGACTGTTTAGTTACCTCTCTTAAACAAAGTTATAATTCACTGGAAACAAACAGCATATCAACTTAAAAATAGTTATGGAATTAACTCTCTTTCTTCCTAGAAGTTTTAGCAACATAATTAAGAAAACAACTGTTTTTAACTTTTGGAGACCGTTAACAGAGCAAATTATGGAAACAATTGGTTTTTCTTTTCTGGTATTATTAACAATATAATTTATAGAACATTGGGATAAGTAATAAGATAAGTTTTAATAAGATAAGTTGGGATAAGATAAGGTTTAAGTTTCCTGTGACTATTAAAAATATTTCTTTTCAATTTCGCACAAAGCTACGCGATAGCTATCTGTGCTAGCCGTCCCTAATTTAGCAGTGTAAGACGAAAGGGAAGGTAGCTAAGTCATCATCACCAACCGCCAACTCTTGGGCTAGTCTTTTACCAACTAATAGTAAAATTTACCGTCACGTTATAAAGCCCCCACGACTGAGAGGACGAGAATGTTTGGTGTGATGGGGATTGAACCCGTGACTCTCAGATTTCGAGTCGAGCGCCCTAAACACCTGGCCATGAAGGAAAATTTATAGAAAAACCATTCTGTTATTGTTAGGAATATAGATTTTATTAGTGATATAAAAATTATAGTTCAAGCTATATTTCTTAACGTTAATCACAACACACAATAGTTTGATGCTACAAAGAATGTAACAGGACTTACCCTCACTCCCATCTTGATTTTCAAATGATTTTTGTGCACTACAGCTGGTTGCCTTCATATATCTCAGCTTTTTATATTCTTTACATTTCTCCTTATTCCTAATGTCAGAAGAACCCATGGGGTTACAAAACAGCTTACATGTGGAGACCCATGTGATAACACATCCACCTTTATCATTAGGCCTAACTTTTGTTGAACACATGGGATTACAAAACGGAAAGTTTCTATAGCTGAAGTTTTGCATTATTACTTCCTTCATATAAATACTTCATCTGAATGAAACCAACAACAAGTTTGACCAACCTGTACTTCATGTTCATATTTTAAAAACTTTTATCATTTCAATAATTTGAAATTTACTCATCCGTGTAACTTCACACCCTTACAAAAACTTAAGGCTCAACTTTTTATTATTATATTACTTATCCTAATTTCATACCATCTGACTTATCAAGTTTATACGAACGCAGAAACACCACTCAATGTAACTCTTTAATCATTCTTCATCAACAAAAATTGGGATTAACAGTCACTTTATAGCCTTCACGACTGAAAGGAGCGAACACGTTCAGTGAAAGGATTTAATTTCGCGCACCAAAGAATACGAACTTCACCCTAAACTTCATGGCTATTCCACTCAGGTATTAGTGGGATTACGGCCGAAAATGTCTTTCATCACAACACACTAATCTCTTTATATTTTTTTTTACAATAGTGTTGATGTATTTATATATGAATACAACAGAATGTATTTTAATATTGATATACAGAGATCAATTTATGTTAACAGCCATTAATTTATTCTTTACCTTTTTTAGGATCGACTCAAGGTCCTCATGAACGGAAACTCCTAAACGACATTCTTCAAAACTACAACGTAATGGAAAGACCTGTAGCAAACGAGTCTGATCCTCTATTGTTAAGTTTCGGACTCACTCTTCAACAGTTGATTGACGTGGTAAGACTTGCATTGTCATCCACGAGTATGTTTAACCGAACATCTGATGTGGTAAAAGTTTAATTGTCATCCACGAGTATGTTTAACCAAACATCTGATGTGGTAATAGCTTATCTGTTGTCCACGAGTATGTTGAACTAAACACTCGACGTAATAATATTATTATTTTTCCATGACTGTATTTAACTGAAGACATTCATGTGTTACATATATAACTGAAGACATTTATGTAGTACAAAGATTAAAAATACATCTTTATCAGTTTCTAATATTTAATATTCTGAATAACGTGAAAATAAATACATTTAATAATTGCCGGTTATCGTTGGTGACATTTCAACAGTTGTTATTTCTCTTACATTTAATAATTGTTGGTTATTTTTGGAGCAAGTTTAACAGTTACTGTTATTTCTGTTTCATATATTATGTATCAGTATTTCCCGTTATGATTTAGTAAGACTCCTGATACGGAGTGACACAAGTTACACACCATCTTCACGTGTTTGAAATTAACAAGCAAATTTAGTTTCATGTTAAATTACTTGTAGATTTATAATTTCATGTTACATTACTCGTAAATTTATACTTTAATGTATTATATGTTAAGAGTAAGGATGATTTAACTTTAGGCAAAATTGAAGCAGTTATAAGAAAACACTATATATAATTTATGAAACAGATTCAAACATAACACTGTAGGCATAAACCACAAAAATAAATCCATATATTATAACCTGAAGAAAGCTAGGCCTCACCCAACCCTAAATTGTAATTTTTAAAATCAAGATATGAGTACAGACGGGTAGATAGCTGTGACACTTTTAGAGCAAAGCCACAATAGACTATCTGCTATCTTCACCCAGAAGAATCAAACACCAATTTTACAACTTTAAAACTGTTTGTACGTCCTCCGAGGAAAATGGATAGATAAGCATATACATGTACACTGCTGGCCAAAATCTTAAGGCCAATGAACATAAAGAAAAAATATACATTTTGCATTGTTAGACTCATTTGAGTAGAGCTTTGAAAGAGGAAAATAAGAAAAAGGAAAACAAAAATTAAAAAAAACTTTTTTAGCATTTAATAGGGAAAATGTAAACACTATGAAATAAGCCAAAATACTAGCTGGTCAAAAGTTTAAGACCATACTAAAAAGAAGTCCTTAACAGGGTATGAAATGCTCAACAAGAGGTCTCAGTAGTGAGTTGCACAGCCATCATTACGAATAGCTTTAACAATTCGTTTTGGCATGGTCGATATAAGTGTTTGTAGTAGGCTGGCCGGAATGTTATTCCAAGTGCTGAAGATGGCTTTACGAAGATCATGCACTGTTTGGAATTGATGTCCATTTCTATAGACTTCCTTTACCATCCATACCCGAACATTTTCAATGGGGTTTAGTTCGGGCGAAAACACTAGATGGTCCAAAACAATCACATTATTCGCCATGAAAAAGTCATTTGTCTTGCCGAAAGAACCATTCATTTCCACACAAGCAAGAGCCTTCAGTCAATAATGATGTTCTCTCCAACATGCCAGTGTAGCCAGCTGGTGTTTGACACCCCTGTATAACCTGAAGCTCCATTGTTCCATAGAATGAGAAAGCACCCCAAATCATGATGGAACCTCCTCCACTGTGTTTCTAGAAACTGTCTCCGGCGGGATATCTTTATCGTGCCAGTAACGTTGGAAACCATCTGGACCATGCAGGTTAAATTGTTTCTCATCAGAGAACAAAACCGTCTTCCACTTTTCTACGTCCCATGCTTCATGCTTCTCACAAAAGTTTAACCGAACTGTTTCGTGGTGTGGCCATTGAAGACGTTTACAGTTTTTAAAGCCTTTCTCTCGTAAATGCCGTCTCATTGTTCATGAGCTGCATTCTGCGTCCGTAAGGGTCTTAATCTGGTTCGACGATCGGCTGGTGTCTTGTCGGACAATCCGTCGAATCCTCTTGCTCAACGCCGGAGAAATCTTATTTTCTCGAGGAAATCATCCGAAACTCTTGGTTGATTCCAACAACTTATTAATCGAATCAAATTGAAACTACTTATTGAAGTGTTTAAGTAGAGATATTTACAAGTTATTTTCTTATTAGTCTTGCCTTCTCCTTGTTTTATCTTAACTGTCCCTAGTGAATAAAGTGTTCACGTTAATAAGTTGTTTTTTATAAACATGTTTCAGCTCTTGTGAGACTAGATGTTACGTTCTAGCGCCGCATTATCCAAAATATCATATTTTTGTTTTGACCACATTTTTTTAAAACTGAGTATATGTAGTTTTATCGTGTTTTTGCTCTGGATGTATGTAGTCATATATTTTTGTGGTTTCAGTGTATGTAGTATTATATTTTTGTGATCTGAGTGTATGTAGTCTTAATTTCTGTGGTTTCAGTATATGCAGTCTTACATTTTTGTGATCTGAGTGCATGTAGTCTTAATTTCTGTGTCCTCAGTGTATGTATTCATATATTTTCGTGGTTTAAGTGTATGTAGTCTTATATATTTTTGTGATCTGAGTGTATGTAGTCTTATATTTTTGCGATCTGAGTGTATGTAGTCTGACTATGATTTTGTGGTTTCAGTGTATGCATATTTTTGATCTGAAGGAGCGTTTATATACCATTCCCAAATGTAACATCAGACTACCTGCAAAACACCAAACATTATCAAAATGTAGTTCTGATACATGCTGTTCTACGGCAACTTTATGAAAATTGTGAATATTACTTGACTTGCTAATTCACATCGTCTAAACTGTCATACTCCACACTTTGTACATCCTATAACATTACTACCATTCGGCTGTTTCTTACATCACCATCTAAAATATGTCATAATATATAAATATCTATCTGAAATTTATTTTGCTTTTAACTAGATTGGTGTGAATTCTATTCAATTTCACTCTTGTTACCAGCAACAGATTTCACTAAACTTGTGTTAGTTATCAATGAAAATGAGTTTAATTTGTTAGTATGATTCTTATCTCTTCTTTACAGGATGAGAAAAACGAACAGATTGTGACGAACCTTTGGTTAACGTTGGTAAGTTATTACATATCTGAGGACTAATTAAAAACACATAATCCTTCGCTGTATACACAAACCAACTAAATGTGAAAGTGAAGTCAGTCAGTTTGTTTCAAAATTCTATCCGATAAACTGTTGCATATTGAAGGAACTGCATAACTGATGTTGTTTAGGGATAGCTTTAGAACTGACTGTATGTTAAGGAATCTTTAAAAACGATGTGTGTCAGAAGAAAACTTCACAACTGATATTCGTATCTATCCTCTCGAATTTTTATGCTAAGTGTACACAACGACAAACTTAATTTCTCCATATTTCTGTACACAGAGATAAGATGTATTCCATCTATATTTCCGAGTGAATTCAAAATCAGAAAAATATTATTGATTGAACTATAGAACTACATTCTTAAGTAAACTATAGAATAGAGAAATATTTTCTTAAGTAAACTACCGAAGGAGAAACAATATTGTTCAGTGAACAATAGAACAGAGAACAATATTCTTAAGTGAATTATAGAACATAAAACAATATTATTGAATGAACGAAAGACCAGAAAACAATATTATTGAGTAAACTAAAAAACAGAAAACAATATTTTGAATGAAATAAAACAGTGTGTGTGTGTTTTTTTTATAGCAAAGCCACATGAGGTTATCTGCTGAGCCCACCGAGGGGAATCGAATCGCTGATTTTAACGTTATAAATCCACAGACTTACCGCTGTAGCAGCAAGACGAGGAAATAAAACAAAGAACAATATTCTTAAGTGAACTATAGAACAGAAAATAATATTCTTGAATCAATTAAAAAACAGAAATCAATATTGTTAAGTGAACTAGAAGACAGAAAACAATATTATTGAGTGAATTACACAAAAGACAACAATATTATTGAGTGAATTACACAAAAGACAACATTATTGAGTAAATTACACAAAAGACAACAATATTATTGAGTGAATTACCTAAAAGACAACATTATTGAGTGAATTACACAAAAGACAACAATATTGTTAGTTAACAACAGAACAAAAACCAGTTTTCTTAGCTAAACGAGAAACAGTTGTGAGAACTCGTCTCACAATATTCCGAGGTTTGGAGCATAAAATCTTTGTAGTAGTGAAACGAAGTAACAAAACAATTAAAACATGAAGATGTAAAAGTTAAATAATCGATGTTTCATGACATTGAAAACAGTGTTTATGATAATCTAAACATAAATCTGACATCAGAAAAAACAATTCATGAAATGTTTATAAAATTGCCACTTTATGTGATGTTTTAGTTCAAACGTTACTATCAATATTATTATCTATTTTATATTCCCCATAAAAGAATGACTCGAGTGTCTCACGATATTTTAATTGAAGTCCTAGGAACAGGTTGGTTAATCATTTTATACTGCTGTACTGGTGATAAAAAAAAATACAGCTGTAGACACGTTCTTTCAAACTAAGAGATTCAAAATGGAACATGAGATCCAAGCCAGTTGTTGAGATTAGAGACAGCGTGTCTATTTACTTACTACACAATGAATGAAATCCAGCTGTCTATTTACGATACAATGAACTGGTTTCCGCTGTTTATGTACTAAAAAATAATGGACTTTAGTTCTTTATTTAGTACGCAACTGGTAAACCTAGAAGTTTTGAAAATATTTGGTTTATACATAGTGAGAAATTCTATCAAAATTTTATGGCTGAATTATACATTAAAATAACCTACTTTTTAACGGAATTTTATTCAAAAGGTTCTTTAACGTACAAGTAAAATGATATAAAAATATTAATTCATTAAGAGCAATCCAGTCCTAAAGCTAATTGAATTGCTGTCGGTACAAAAGTAAGATTCTTATCGTAATATGTCAGTCGAATCACTGTTAACAGTAAAGTTGTACATACAGTGATAATATGTGTGTAAATATACGTCAGGGAGTTTGAAGAAGAAAGTCATATTTAATAGCTAAGTCGAACGTAAAAGTTTTTTTTATGTCCAAGTTGATATCTAGGTTCTAGAGGCAGAATTATTTACTTAATAAAAAATCTCAGACTTCTAACAGAAACATAAATGTACTTCAACCAGAGACGATAAATCTTATATTTTTCAAATTATTCTTCATAAGAAGAAATGAAGAGTTTGTTGAGAAATCTTTCTGTGTTTTGCCTTAGGAATGGGTGGATGTCAATTTAAGATGGAATGTGTCTCAATACGGAGGAATTCGAGATATACGGATAGCCCCCAAGTACCTCTGGAAGCCAGACGTTCTTATGTACAACAGGTAATCAATAATCGTGCCCTATAGCCTGAAAGTATGCATCGCGAGTCATATATTTTCTCAAAATTTAATAGATGAATTATAAATTAAAATTACTTACATTACCGACAAGTCACAGTAACAGTAAAGTTGTACAGACAGTATTAACACGTGTGTTTATTCACATTACCGACAAGTCACTGTAACAGTGAAGTTATACAGACAGCATTAACACGAGTGTTTATTCACATTACCGACAAGTCACAGTAACAGTAAAGTTGTACAGACAGTATTAAAACGAGTGTTTATTCACATTACCGACAAGTCACAGTAACAGTAAAGTTGTACAGACTGTATTAACACGAGTGTTTATTCACATTACCGACAAGTCACTGTAACAGTAAAGTTGTACAGACAGTATTAACACGAGTGTTTATTCACATTACCGACAAGTCACAGTAACAGTAAAGTTGTACAGACAGTATTAACACGAGTGTTTATTCACATTACCGACAAGTCACAGTAACAGTAAAGTTGTACAGACAGTATTAACACGAGTGTTTATTCACATTACCGACAAGTCACTGTAACAGTAAAGTTGTACAGACAGTATTAACACGAGTGTTTATTCACATTACCGACAAGTCACTGTAACAGTAAAGTTGTACAGACAGTATTAACACGAGTGTTTATTCACATTACCGACAAGTCACAGTAACAGTAAAGTTGTACAGACAGTATTAACACGTGTGTTTATTCACATTACCGACAAGTCACAGTAACAGTAAAGTTGTACATACTGTATTAACACGTGTGTTTATTCGCATTACCGACAAGTCACAGTAACAGTAAAGTTATACATACAGTATTAATACGTGTGTTTATAACAGTAAAGAAAAGAAAATGTTGGAATATTTTATTATTATTATAACAGTTCAAATAATAGAATGTAAAAATATCTTTTTATTATTATAACAGTTCAGATGATAGAATGTGAAAGTGTCTTATTATTATTATTGTAACAGCACGAATAAGAGAATGTGAAAATATCTTGTTATTAATATTACAACAGTGCAGACGAGAGAATCGACAGCACATATCCCACAAACATTGTAGTCCAACATAACGGTAGTTGTTCGTATATTCCACCGGGGATCTTCAAGAGCACGTGCAAGATTGACATAACATGGTTTCCATTCGACGATCAGAAGTGTATAATGAAATTCGGATCTTGGACCTATGATGGAAACGCCTTGGACCTCTTACTTCCTAGCGAAGAGGCAGATCTCTCCAATTATTTAGTCAATGGAGAATGGGACCTGATAGGTACTTAGCAAATAGAACATCTTCACTGCAGACTTAGCAGACTCATTACCGACCCATATCAGGCGAAGGAGAGAATACCTCATTACTTCAGATAAGCTAATTCATGAAGCGTCCTAGAAAAACACAAAGTTTAGGTCGAAAAGAAAATAATCTAGACAGCATTTAGCACTGCAGATTTATCAGTAGGTCCATTCTCGTCCATTTTTATAAATACGAAAATAGCTTAGCTCATTAGTTGAGTTAAAGAGGAAAGAATTTGATATAACCTGAAACATTAAAAAAACGAAAATTAGTGCAAGAGGTTAATGGTACTAAACCATTCTCAGAGAGCTTTGCAACGGTTAGGGTTGATGAAAAATGACAAAACAGCTATGGGTAAATTGAACATAATACTTAATCAGCTAGGATCGATCACTGAAATTAAACATAGGAAGCATTATGGTACCACGCTAAGCCTAATCTCTGTAACATTTCAGCTTCTTTCTCTTAAAAATTTCAAAATATTTTTAAACGACAAAAATATTATAAAGTAGAATATGTATGAACACCATGAAGCCCGATACGTATAAAGACTACATGATACAGTAAATATAAAACTATATAACACAATAGGTAACACCTGTATTGTTCCACAGTGTTATAGATAACAATTTTTTATAAGGCCTGTCGTAAGATGAAAACAACATTTAATAATTTAAGCTAACGAATGTCGTGATAATATTAGAAACATTTTGAGTTATTTCTAGAATACAATACCAGCAATAGTAGAAAGTATGGTGAATTTAACACGTTTATCAAAAAACATTTAAAACTGACTGTTTACTGAATAAGATATTTGTTTAATTTCTTAACTAAGGTTTACATCCAAAAGTAAAGCATGTTAAAATATCAAGATGGAATATTTTCATTTCGCCTTTTAATGATTAATTAAGTTGTTTTAAATGTATCAGGTTTCCCAGGCGTTCGTAACGTAATCTACTACACGTGCTGTCCAGAACCATACGTGGACATCACGTTCACGTTGCATATCAGACGACGGACACTCTACTATGGATTCAACCTTATTATTCCTTGTGTGTTAATATCTTCGATGGCTCTGCTGGGGTTTGCACTACCACCGGATTCTGGAGAGAAATTAACATTGGGTCGGTAACCCTAGTTTGACATTTGGGTTTACAATTAACTTTCCATTTCACTTGCGAATAAGCAAATGTATTTCCGTAATTAATTTAAATATTACAAACTAATTAATTAACATAATTTCCACAATTAAAAAATTAATTATTCAATATCGATTTAAGTTTTTAAAATTTATTAACTTTCGTTAAATAAAACAGAGGCTAAAATTTCCCATCATAATTCACTCACTTTCATAATGACTAAATATTTATTATGTAGCTGTCACAATCCTATTGTTTTCTTTATACTTGGATTAATGGGTTACAATAACTAAACATTTATTCTCTAGGTGTCACAATCCTATTGTTTTCTTTATACTTGACATAATGTTATTAATGACTTAACCTTTGTTCTTTAGGTGTCACAATTCTATTGTTTTCTTTACACTTGACGTAATGTTATTAATGACTTAACCTTTGTTCTTTAGGTGTCACAATTCTATTGTTTTCTTTATACTTGACGTAATGTTATTAATGACTTAACCTTTGTTCTTTAGGTGTCACAATTCTATTGTTTTCTTTACACTTGACGTAATGTTATTAATGACTTAACCTTTGTTCTTTAGGTGTCACAATTCTATTGTTTTCTTTATACTTGACGTAATGTTATTAATGACTTAACCTTTGTTCTTTAGGTGTCACAATTCTATTGTTTTCTTTACACTTGACGTAATGTTATTAATGACTTAACCTTTGTTCTTTAGGTGTCACAATTTTGTTATCGCTGACGGTTTTCATGTTGCAGTTAGCTCAGTCCATGCCTCCAACATCTGATGCTGTGTCCATCATAGGTGATGCTACCCTCTCTACATGTCACCACTTGTATCCCTACTTGCACGTGTCAGTAGACCTTACCTTGTTCCCAGAATGAATCAACCATGCTCGCTTGTTGTTATTTCCAGGTGTCACCATCCTACTTTCCTTGACGGTGTTTTAACATCTCGTGGCGGAAACCATGCCACCGACCTCTGATAGGTGTGATGTTTGTGTCTGTTTCATATTAACAACTATACACACATACCAGCCTTAATGATGCCTAAATATCTCCACGCAAACAGCCACATAAAGTAAAATTAGTTAAATACAAAATAAACACTAAAGAATCCCAGCAAAATTATAATAAATCAACACGACCAGTTTATCCTTCCATTAACTAATACTATCGCTTTATCCTTTTTCAAACTAACATTCCCAGTTTATCCTTTCATAAACTAGCATAATCAGTTCCCCTACCTTTGGCACCGGCATGGCCAGGGGGGTTAAGGTATTCGACTCGTAATCTGAGGTTCGCGGGTTGAAATCCGCGTCGTATGAAATATGCTCGCCATTTCAGCCGTGAGGGCGTTATAATGTAACGGTTCATCCCACAATTCGTTGTTAAAGGAGTAGCCCAAAAGTTGGCTGTGGGTGGTGATGAGTAGCTGCCTTCCCTCTAGTCTTACAGTGCTAAATTAGGGACAGCTAGGGCAGATAGCCGTGGTGTTGCTTTGCACGAAATTCCAAAACAAACAAGCGATCCCCCACTTTACATGTTTGTAGTAGTAACTGTTTGATTTGGTCAGTTGTCCAGTAACTAAGTTTTGTGATTTCATACAGGTATAAAGAATATAATATAATACAAACAACGATACAGAATATAAAGTACAGAAATATTTTATCAGGCTTTTGTTTTTTTATCCTTATGTTTCATTCGACGAAACAGTAGGAAGGATAGAAACTCATAATACTAATATTTGGGACTCGATTCATCGCGGTACAAACAACGGGTAGCCCAATATTTATCATCTGGTTTGGTTTGGAAAATTACAAAGCAAACATATGGAACCTAATTTGCATTTCTCAAATCAACACAATAAACTACTTGTAAGATTTATCAAAGTCAACATATTAAAACCGATAAAGCCTCTTTCAAAACAAATAGATATAGCTTTTTTCAAAGCCAATGTATTAAAACTATGTTAAGTTTATCCAATATCAAAACGTCCTCGAAGTCAAAATGTTAAACTACGTAGAGGCTTTCAAAGGTCTAAAATTATAAAAATTGGTAGAATTTATATTAAAACACTTCGTTCAATTCGCGGGATTTTCGAGAAGGATTTTGAACTAAAAGTTTGGCGCACAACTTGTATCTAAATTGGTTTTTAATAAATACTCTCACTGTACTTCGAGAATTGACACAGTCAAACTGGGTTAGCACTTTGTTAATATTTAATATGAAGATGGGGTACTCAGTGTTGCAAAGAAGCTTACATTTTCAGACGCCACATTCCAACTGAATAGTAGTTTACGTAGCTTTCAGAACCATGACATCTCACTGATTGGTAAGTTCTGCACATTCTGTTAACCACGACAAACTGATTATGTCCTCACACAAATATAACGAGCCAATACAAGACTTAATCATGGCTGTTCCCTATTTATCAGATTAATCTAAACTGAAATTTGACAACTGATTACTTCAACCGTAGGCAACAATAACGAAACAAGCCCAATGGTAGATACTTCTAAAGCGAGCTAGTGAAGCCTAGCACATATTAGTGATAAAAGTAAATGAGTGGTTTTGGTTTTACCACCAGGTAAACATTATAGCATAAGACATATTAGTGATTAAATGAGTGGTTTTCGTTTTGTTAGCAGGTAAACCTTATAGCCTAGCACATATATCCTTGTGCAAATTAATTGAAACAAATGGTCATTTTACAATATTTTCAATATGGCAGTCGGGAAAGGCTCGTTGGACCCGCTGATTTCCTTTACCCCGCCCAGTGGCTCAGCGGTATGTCTGCGGACTTGCACGCTCAAATCCGGGTTTCGATACCCGTGGTGGGCAGAGCACAGATAGCCCATTTGTAGCTTTGTGATTAATTCCAAAACAACAAGAACAGATTTCCTTTAATAGTCATTTTCTCACACAAACGGCGTCATTAGCTGTGTTTTGGAGTACTGTCGATATGTTTTTGGAATATATGACAAAATTTTGAAGAAAATTACGTCATTCGAAATTGCGTAAGAAGGGCAAGGAGACCAGTCAAAAATAACTTCTTACCAACTCAATAAAGAAAAAAAACGGTATCAGTGGGGTCTGAAATATAAGAACTGGACACAAGAACAATAGAGGAAAGTATTATTCAGTGACGAGACTCATTTCTTCGTACAGGGTCAAAGAAGTCTGCATGTTCGCAGCTCTCCAGGTGAGAAACTTGGAGAATCTCACATCAATCAGTTCGTAAAACATCCCTTAAAGAAGATGTTTTGGAGCTTTTTTCAGCTACTATGGCGTCGGAGGCTTACATATCGTAGAAGGTATGATGCGAAGACCAGAGTGCATCGAAGTTTTGCAAAGAAAAGTCGTTCCAAAATTGAAAAAGAGGCTTCCAGATGGATCTGGCATTTTTCAGCAAGATCTGGTTCCGTGCTACACATCGAAACTTGTGAATAATTTTATGACTGCAACGCGAATAAAGGTGGGGACTGACCTGGAAACTCTTCAGACTAAAGTTCTATTGAAAATCTTTGGGCGCTTTGTGAATAAAGACTTCGGGAAAAGACTGTACTACTAAAGATAAGCTAATTGAGGCCATAATTGAAGCCCAAAAATTAGTAAAGATTGCAATGAACTCATTGGCTCGATGGTAAAGCGGATTAATGATCTGAAAAATAAAGTAATTCATATCATGTGTTAATTCGTGAGTAATGTTTGGATTCTCAGAAATAAAACGCAAAAAATTGAAAAAAAATCGTAATTTTTCGTCTTGTTTCAATTAATTTGCACAAAGATGTATTAGTGGTTTTGGTTTTGTTACCAGGTAAACCTTGTAGCATAACACGTATTAGTGATTAAATGAGTGGTTTTGGTTTTTTTCAGGTAAACCTTATACCTTAACACATATAGCTAACAGTAATACCCCTATACGTGTTAGGACCTCACCAATATTCCGTTTGCAGGTTAAATACCCTTCAGTATGTCATTTGAGGGATAAATGCTTCCAGCACATCCTTATATAGATTAAAGATTGACTAATACACTCATTGTATGGATGGACCTACCCACAGCACCCCACTGAGTGGGCTGAAAGCTACCTGAAACCCTATTACTTGGGTTGAATACTGTCCAGTACCCTACTCTGTGGGTGAAACACTCTTAGCTATTCCCAACACCCAAAGACTTTGTCTTAACCTCACTTGTTTGTATTTGCACTCTGCCTGCCGAAGCATGTTTTGTATTTCTATCACTGTCTCTACACTCAACACTTGTTGTTGTCACAAAAATGGATGTAAAATCTGTTATGTCTGCAGCACAGCACTTAGTTTAAGTGTTTGTTATATTTAGTATGTTGACGTTTTCTTTTTATCTTAACGTAAAGTTAACTAATTTGTTTATGATATAACACTAGGGTATCACGTTGAAATATTTACTGAAAGTACTCAAGACAAGATTTTCAATTTGAAAGAAAATCTGGATCAGCATTTCATTATCAAGTATTTTCAAGATTCTTAGTGTTCACCGTTTATTTTAAATCAAACAAAATATCCTACCAAGCTATAGGTTTGTTTTTAAAAACTGATGTTTGTTTAAAATATTTATGACGCTGCTTCACTTTGAAAACAGAGGTTCATATGAAAATCTTGAAGAGGGTGTCATCGTCAGTAACATAAAACTAATAAGATTGGTTGAAATATGTTTAATATCTAACTGATGAACCGTTCTCGTTTTTCCGACTGTTTTCATGTGCTGTCCTTCTTTAATAGGTACGTATTTTGCTTGTACGATGGTGATGGTGGCTTTCTCTGTCGTCATGACGGTCGTCGTTTTGAACTACCACCACCGTAACTCGGACACCCACGAGATGCCTGACTGTGTGTGTATCAAAACTTGATCTTCGTTAAACAAGCAACTAGCGGTGTTACTCTGAACTAAATTAAAGTAGCCAGTTCATATAAAGTTACACGAATACTCAGTTAAACACACAACTGGTGGTGTTTCTCAAAACTAAATTAAAATAGCCAGTTTGATTAAAGTTACATGAATACTTAGTTAAACAAGGAACTGGAGGTGTTACTCTGAACTAAACTAAGATAGCCAGTTTGATTGAAGTTACACGAATACTAAGTTAAACAAGCAACGGTGGTGTTACTCTGAACTAAACTTCAAATACCCACTCTCTAAAGTAAAACGAATACTTAGTTAAACGAGCAACTGGTGGTGTCATTCTGAACTAAACTTCAAATACTCAATCTCTAAAGTAAAACGAATTCTTAGTTAAACATGCAACTGATGGTGTTACTCAGAACTAAACTTCAAATACCCAATCTCTAAAGTAAAACGAATACTTAGTTAAACACGCAACTGGTGATGTTACTCAGAACTAAACTAAAATAACTAGTTTGATTAAAGTAACACGGATATTTGGTTAAACACGCAAGCGGTGGTATTACTTTGAACAAAACTAAAACAGCCAGTTTCCTTAATGTTCAACGAAAATGTGGTTAAACAAGCAACTGGTGGTGATACTCTGAACTAAACTACAAATATCCAGTTTGTATAAAGTAAGACTAACATTTGTTTAAATACCCAACTTCAAACTAATGTGGTTATTCCGAACTAATCACTGCAGTTTGTTGAACTTTAAAATAAATATTTATAAAGTGTTCTAAGCGAAATATTTCGAATATATAATACATACCTTAAGTTAAATTCAGGTATACTTCTCAAGTGGAACTAGAATTCAATAGCACCATCTACTTACTATACATCTAATCCACTTCTATAAACTCAGTTAACTTTCTCTAGTCCTAGGAAACAACTATATACTTCCTAGTAAATCATATCATTTAATGTTACTTATAAAACAGGCAGTTCGAAGTTAGATATAAAATAAACAATTTAGTGTGGAACAGTGTAACGTAAGGTCCTATATTCAATATGATACCAAGATGGGGTGTGATCTGGTCTTAATGTGTTCAGCTGTACAACATAATATCATGTAATCAAGGTAGGGTGTGATGTGGTGTTAAATTGTTCAACTGTAAGACATAATATCGTATAATCAAAATAGGGTGTGATCTAGCGTTAATGAATTGAACTGTAGAACATAATATATAATCGAGATGGCGTGTGATCTGGTGTTAATGTATAAAGCTATAGAGCATAAGAGCATACATCGAGATGGCGTGTGATCTGGTGTTAATGTATAAAGCTATAGAGCATAAGAGCATACATTCAAGAGGGGCAGGATCTAGAGTTAAAGTGTTGAGCTGTATAAATATAATATATAATCAATATCGGGAGTGATTTGGTGTTAAAGTGTTGAGCTGTAGAAATTAATATCACATAATATAGACGGGTTATGGTCTTTATTAGTGTATTCAAGTGAAGAACATAATATCAAATAATCAAGATGGGGTATGATCTGGAATTAATGTGTTGAACTGTAGAATATAATATCATATAATCACCAAAGGAAGTGATCTGGTGATAATGTGTTGAACCATAGAACGTAATATCATATAAGAAAGATGGCGAGCGATCTGTTGTTCTTGCCTACAATTGTATAACATAATATCGTTTAATCAATATGAGGTGTGTTCTTGTGTTAATGTAGAACTTAATATCATATAATCAAAATGGGGTGTGTTCTGGTGTTAATGTATTCAGCTGAAGAATATAATATCATATAATCAATAACGGGTGTGATCTGGTGTTAATCTGTTAAGCTGCAGAACATAATATCATATAATCAAGAACAGGGATGATCTGGTGTTAATATGTGTAACTGTAAAACATAATCTCACATAATCGAGATGGGGTGTGATCTGGTGTTAATGTACTGAGCTCAGAAATATAATTTATAATAAAGATAGGGTATAATCTGGTTATAATGTGTGGATCTGAAGAACATAAAATCACAAAATCAAGATAGGGTGTGATCCAGTGTTAAGGGGTTGAACTGTAGAACATAATATCATATAATCATTATGAAATGTGATCTCTTGTTAATGTGTTGAGATGTAGAATATAACACCATGTAATCAAGATGATATGTTAACTAGTGTTCGTATGTTAAACTGTAGAACCTAATATCATATAATCATGATAGTGTGTTCTAGTGTTAATGTGTTCAGCCGTAGAATATAATATCATATAGTCAATATGGAGTGTGATCTGGTGTTAATATGTTGAGCTGTGGAATATAATATCATATAATCAAGATAGTGTGTTCTAGTGTTAATGTGTTCAGCCGTAGAATATAATATCATATAATCAATATGGAGTGTGATCTGGTGTTAATATGTTGAGCTGTGGAATATAATATCATATAATCAATATGGAGTGTGATCTGGTGTTAATATGTTGAGCTGTGGAATATAATATCATATAATCAATATGGAGTGTGATCTGGTGTTAATATGTTGAGCTGTGGAATATAATATCATATAGTCAATATGGAGTGTGATCTGGTGTTAATATGTTGAGCTGTGGAATATAATATCATATAATCAATATGGAGTGTGATCTGGTGTTAATATGTTGAGCTGTGGAATATAATATAATATAATCAAGATGAGGTGTGTTCTGGTCTTAATGTGTTGAACTGTTGAACTGAATGTGTTGGTGCGTTGAGCTTAGGAACAAAATATCATACAGTGAAGATGGGTTATGATCTGATTATAATGTGTTGAACTGTAGAACATAATATCATGCAATAAATATGAGGTGCGATCTGGTGTTAATGTGTTGTACCGTAGGACATAGTATCATAGAATCAAGACGGGATGTGTTAAAATAGTGTTAATGTATTGAACTATATATAGAAAATAATATCACATAATTAAGATAGGGTGTGATTTGGTGTTAATGTATTGAGCTGTAGAAAATAATATCACATAATTAAGATAGGGTATGATTTGGTGTTTATGTATTGCGCTGTAGAAAATAATATCACATAATTAAGATAGGGTGTGATTTGGTGTTAATGTATTGCGCTGTAGAAAGTAATATCACATAATTAAGATAGGGTGTGATTTGGTGTTAATGTATTGAGCTGTAAAACAAGAAGTGTTGCTGACTGATCATTAACGTCTTTTTTTTTAAAGATAAAATCTATATTCCTCGTTTGGCTTCCCTGGATTCTGCGCATGAGCAGGCCAGGTCGAAAAAGGAGAGAAAAAAGTGTCTTGTTCAATAAAAAGATGAAAGAGTTAGAACTTAAGGAAAGGTCTTCCAGAAGTCTGCTGGCCAACGTCTTGGACATTGATGACGACTTCCGACCAGCGTACTCCACATCTGGCTATTTCCACGTTCCTTCATCCGACGACAGTGAAGCTATACATTCATGTATTACTACGCAAAAAGAAATTAGTGCTATTATTCGTGAACTGCGTTACATAACAAACCATTTGAGAGATGGTGACGACGCAAACGAAATCATAGCAGAGTGGAAATTTGCTGCCATGGTGATTGACAGAGTGTGTTTAATCATGTTTACAATCTTTACGGTCGTGTCGACCTTTCTGTGCCTGTTTTCAGCGCCTCATCTTTCGGCTTGAGTTACTCAAGATCCACACGCGTCAAAAATTCACTGTTATCAAGGTGGTTTTGTGTCCTGTAGTATAAAGTGAAAAACTGAATTTTTCTGGAGATGTAGTCATAACTGAGATTGGGCTTCAATAATACGAACAACTGACATGTTAATCAGATGCGACGTCAAAGTAATTTTGCCATTTTTACTGAGAGATTCTGAAAATAAATGTAAACTTCTATCAGAGCAGTAAGGAGACAGAAGCAAGATAGGACAATATGTTGTATGGTAATTTCGTGTTTCTCATTAGAATGAACTCGTTATTTGTTCCACAAAACACGAGGAGCAATTTCAGCGGAAAAGACGTTAAAATTATGATATTCAATTTCAGTTCTCTGTTAAGGGTAACCCTGCCATGCTGGCGGCAGGTGCTTTTTGTCATTCTGGTCTCGGGTTCTAAATGACCCTTCATGGCTCTAACCCGGACGTTATCCCAAATTGTGTAATAGCGTGCTTTAAATAAGTTTATGTTAAGGTATAAACTACAACGTAACAAACTATAAAAATACTTATAAGTTACTCTAATCAAAACCGTGAGCTTCTTATAATCACACGTGACTATAATCAGAACTGTGAGGCCATTATAATCACACGTGACTATAATCAAATTTAAGTTTATTACAATAACACGTGACCATATAAACAAAGGTACAGCTCTAGTATAATCACAGTGACTATATAAAGAAAACTAAAGGTTGAATACAACACGTTGAATATAATCACACGTGACTGTGTAAAGTAAAGCTACATTGTGACTATATAAACAAGCTACAATTTCAGTATAGCAACACATGACTATATAAACAAGCTACAATTTCAGTATAGCAACACGTGACTATATAAACAAGCTACAATTTCAGTATAGCAACACGTGACTATATAAACAAGCTACAATTTCAGTATAGCAACACGTGACTATATAAACAAGCTACAATTTCAGTATAGCAACACGTGACTATATAAACAAGCTACAATTTCAGTATAGCAACACGTGACTATATAAACAAGCTACAATTTCAGTATAGCAACACGTGACTATATAAACAAGCTACAATTTCAGTATAGCAACACGTGACTATATAAACAAGCTACAATTTCAGTATAGCAACACGTGACTATATAAACAAGCTACAATTTGAGTATAGCAACACGTGACTATATAAACAAGCTACAATTTGAGTATAGCAACACGTGACTACATAAACAGGCTACAATTTCAGTATAGCAACACGTGACTTTATAAACAAACATACAGGTTGAATATAATTATCACAATTGACTGTGTAAATAATGATATAGGCCCGGCATGACAAAATGTGTTAAGGTATTCGACTCGTATTCCGAGGGCCGCGGGTTCAAATCCCGGTCGCACCAAACATGCTCTCTCGTTATAATGTGACGGTCAATCCCACTATTTGTTGGTAAAAAAGTAGTCCAAGAGTTGGCAGTAGGTGATGATGACTAGCTGCCTCCCTTCTAGTCTCACATTGCTAAATTAGGGATGGCTAGCGCAGATAGCCCTCGAGTAGCTTTGAGCGAAATTAAAACAACAAACAAACAATGCTATAGGTTTAATAAAATCAGGTGGCTATTTACACAAGCTACAATTTGAGTACAACAACACCTGACTTTATAAACAAAGCTATATATGTGTTTTAGTTTAATTAGCTGGAGTTTCCTGAATTATTGCTCAAGTATGGATTCTTTGAAACGTCTAGTCTGATGAAGGTCTTAAAACATTGAAATTAAGACATATCTACGGACAGATAACCGTTTCTCTGATGGCTCAGTTTAAAAACATCTCACTTTTTAAACAACTGACACAATCACAAAATCTCCATTCTTCCACGTTAGCTCACGTTTAAAATATTCTAACATTTCAAATGGTAAAAGGTCGCTCAGTTTAACGTATTTTTAAATCTTATATGTTAAAACGTTCCTCGCTAAGACTTAATAAAATCATACAACCTGGACTTTAAAAAGTCCGTTACTTAAAATTAACACGTACTTACGTCTTAGACGTTAAAAGGCCTTTCAGTTAGGCTTACATATTCTTCCGCCGAAGTCATTAATGTCTCTCACTTAGGCTTAAGATACTTCCATCCTGATCGTTTGTCTCATTTAGGTCTAACTTTTAACATATGAAAATACCTACTAGAAGTAAAATAGATGGTGACATTAACATTGAATAAGTATCATAGTTCTAACTCGAATATGACTCACTGAACTTTCAAAGTTTTCTCTTACATATAACAGATAATTTTTTCTTCTGATATTCATGTTTCTTATAACCGTTATTAAGATATTTGAACACCGTCGTTTAGACAAGTCGACAGCGTGCCTTCTATAGGCAGTGTTTTGTATTCTCTTTTGGTTTTTTGTTGTTCATCGTTCCAAAATTTTTAACAGTTTTCTAGGCTGTTTGTGAGTGAATTTTTCATGTATTGTCAATAAAATAATTTTCTTCATACGAGGATGAGCTCTCGAGCCATTATTTACGATTATATTTTTAAAAAATGTAAAATAATTATCGAATCCTTCACGAAAGCTCAGATGAAAGAGTGATTTCGTTTCGAATCAGCTAATCAAGGACAGTAGAATAGGAGATGAAGGCTATATGTTTCAGAAGAGACGCTACGTGCTGACCACGAAGCTCTTAATAACCGTTTGGGTAATCCAACATGGACACGTGACGTGGATAAGAATTCATTCAACTATGTTATTAATTTTCCCACTGTTGTAATGTTACCCCTTTAAATACAAATTATATTTTTTTTACACTTCTATGTGCATATAAAAATATTAAACACTTTAAGACAGAATGACAACTTTTGGCGATTTCAATTTAAACATGTAAACTATCTAAATTTATTTATATGTCTTCATAAAAAACAGGAGAGAAGAAAACTAGCCTAATGCTGTTTCTTTTGATCCCTGGAACAGAGTTCTAGTATTTTTAAATTATCTTCGACGGTAAATAAATGTTTTATTTTATGTCATACAAAGGTTTAGAAACATTGTGATTCACTTCATATATTCACCTGTACAATATTTATTTTCTGTCTTGTCAAATTCGGCAAAAAAAATAAATAAAAAACATGCTAAATAAACCTCAGAGGCACGTGCTTTGCGAAACTCCTGCTGTAATTAGGATATTCTTCGGTAAACGAAAAACAACAAAGGTCTACTTAAATATTATTGTACATATAACATCGATTTTGTGGAGATACTGGATAAAAGTGTAGGATGCATTTAGTCTACCTTAACTTAAAAACACTTGCCTTTGTCTTCATCTAATTCATAAAACAACACAAAAGCTTAATAACTCATTTCTATTCTTTCAAGATCGAAAACAACCCCTGTCGGTTTGTTTTTGTTCTACACTGGATAATAGAATAATAAAGCAATAACTAATATAATAATAAGAGTAGTAATCCCAGTAGGATTATTCTATTTAGCGATGACTTTAAAAATATATTAGTGGATAAAATTAATTGAGATACACGTATTTTTGTAGATTTATTTTGCGTGCGTAAAATAAACATATATATATATTGTCAGCTCGAAAAAAACAGGAAGAAAATGGATAAATAAATACACAATTACATTTTTTTCAGTGAAGTAATACATACAACAGTCTGTACTGTAACATACTGTTCCAGCCAAAATTAACACTATTTTCCCACATGTAGGTCCCAGCATGGCCAGGTGGTTAGAGCACTTCCTTCGTAATCTGAAGGTTACAGGTTCGAACCACTATTACAACATGTTCGCTTTTACGGGCCTGAGTGCGATAAATTATGTCGGTTAATCCTACTATGAGTTGAAGGCCTGGCATGGCCGAGTGCGTTAAGGCGTGCACTCGTAATCCGAGGGTCGTAATCCCAGCCGTGGGGGTGTATAATGTGACGGTCAATCCCACTATTCGTTGGTAAAAGAGTAGCCCAAGAGTTGGCGGTGGGTGGTGATGACTAGCTGCCTTCCCTCTATTCTTACACTGCAAAATTAGGGACGGCTAGCACAGATAGCCCTCGAGTAGCTTTGTGCGAAATTCCAAAAAACAAACAAACAAACAAACTATGAGTTGATAAAAGAGTAGCCGAAGAGTTGGAGTTGGCTATATGAGGGACCGTTAGCGAAATTATTCCGCGAGTAGCTTTGCACTAAATTGAAAACAGACAAATTCCTTTGTAAAACGTTCAAAGAACAGATTTGAAATAGAAACACCGAATACAATATTAACCATTTTTTTCACTTTAGTTTATATTTTATTACATATTATTTTAATGTTTTAACATTTTTTTTTGCTTTGGTCGTTTTCTTTTCAGTTTTTAATTAATTAAAACTTCACTTGTAGAGGGGTGATATTTTCAGTTAATAGGTGTTCGTAATGTGTTCGAGCACATTTTTTTTTCCGTGGGAGAAGAGAAGACTTGAGCTGTTTAAGAAACATATGATGTTTCACAAGTATTTAAAGCTGGGTTTAGCCACTAATATACGCGTCTCCGAATGAGTCGGTGGTAGATCTGAGGGCTTATAACGCAAAAAACCGGACATTAATATCAGCGAAGGCCTCAGAACAGATTGTCTATTCTACTGATTTATTCTTAAGAACAAACGAAGAAATTAGCAGTACATCGTTATCCGTATTTATCGTTTATCTCACAGAACGCCCCCGTCGACGGACTTACAACGCTTAAATCAGGGGTTCGATTCCCCTCGATGGGCTCAGCAGATAGCCCCACGTGGCTTTTCTATAAGAAAAACACACACACACACATATCACATAATTCTTAAAGCGCTGACTGGAAAAACATCAGTCTCCATCTTGCTACTCTGTATTTATTGTTTTGTTAATAAATAAAAATGTTACTTTCTAGTGAGGACAAACTAACTGGTACTAAATTGTAAATATATGCAAATGAAGTATCAAAGTCCAAAAAACTTGAAACATTAAAACAGTCCCAATGTGAAAGTGGTAAATTTACAAATATACAACATTAAAATCCGAGGTTCCATTCCTCGCGTTAAACACCACAGATAGACCAATTCTTTAAAAAACAAAGATATATATAAATATATAAACACACACATATAACCAAAATGAGGACTACAAATCCACAATGTTTATATTATTATATATACACACGTATATAAACAAAATGAGGACTAAAGATCCATAAAGTTTATATTACTATATAAACTCGCGTATATACACAAAATAAGGACTACAGATCCATAAAGTTTATAATATTATATAAACACACGTATATAAACAAAATAAGGACTACAAATCCACAATGTTTATATTATTATATATACACACGTATATAAACAAAATGAGGACTAAAGATCCATAAAGTTTATATTACTATATAAACTCGCGTATATACACAAAATAAGGACTACAGATCCATAAAGTTTATAATATTATATAAACACACGTATATAAACAAAATAAGGACTACAGATCCACAAAGTTTGTGTTATTTCACACTAAAATGTAAGAACATTTTATTTTATTCCCTCTAATATTATATATTAGAGTAACATCTGCAATAAGTCTGTACAAAAATATACCCTAACACATGATAATCCATACAATTTTTTCTCACTTTCACAATAAGGCTTTTAAGATAATCCATTTTATAATCTTTTCTTTAAATAATTCTGGTAAAAGTATTCCGGTTTTTTATGTAACAAAAACACTATTTGTAAAATTCATTGTAAACAATTTATTTTAACAATAATGTCCATTTCTAGGAATCTTTCTAAACAATTTATATTATGCTACAATAGCCACCAATACTAGGACTCATCTTAATTTATTTTATGTACCAGTAAAGACCATTTGTAAAACATATTATAAATTATTTATTTTATGGAACAATAATGACAATTCGTAGGACTCTTTCTTAACAATTAATATTATAAAAAATAATAATCTTTTGTGGGACTTACTGTAAACAATTCCATTTATGTTATAATAATGAAAATGTGTAGAACTCATTATAAACAATTTATTTTATGTGATTGTTGTGACCTTATGTAGGGCTTATTGTAAATCATTTATTTTATGTAAAAATAACGTCCACTTCTTGTACTCGATGCTTACAATTTATTTTACGTTACAATATTGACCAATTGGAGCTCCATTAATAAACAATTTATTTTATGTAACAAAAATGACTATTTGGAGGACTCGATGTAAACAATTTATATTATGTAAATAATAATGACCATATGTAGGACTTTTTCTAAACAATTTATTTTATTTAACAACAATGACCATTTGTAGGACTCATTGTAAAAGATTTATTCTGGGTAGACATAATTACCATTATTAGTATTGATTTTACACAATTCATTTTCTGTAACACTAATGAACATTTATAGGACTCATTCTAAACATTTTGCGTATCAACAGTGACAATTTCTAGGACTCAGTGTAAACATGTATTTTATGAAACAATAATGATTTTGTATAGGGCTCATTGTACATGATTTTATTATTTAACAATTATGACTATTTTATGGACTCATTGTAAACAAGTTATATTATGTAACAAAAATGATCGGTATTAGAACTCGTTTTAAACAATTTATTTTATGTAATCATAACGACAATTTCTAGAACTCGTTTGTTTTTTGTTTGTTTTTGGAATTTCTCACAAAGCTACTCGAGGGCTATCTGTGCTAGCCGTCCCTAATTTAGCAGTGTAAGACTAGAGGGAAGGCAGCTAGTCATCACCACCCACCGCCAACTCTTGGGCTACTCTTTTACTAACGAATAGTGGGATTGACCGTCACATTATACACCCCCACGGCTGGGAGGGCGAGCATGTTTTAGCGCGACCCGGGCGCGAACCCGCGACCCTCGGATTACGTGTCCACGCCTTAACGCGCTCGGCCATGCCAGGCCATTCTAGAACTCATTGTAAACAATTTATTTTATCCAACGATAATGGCCATTTGTAGGCCTCGTTTTAAAATAAAAATACTTTATAAAACAATAATGTTAATTTACAGGAATCGTTGTAAACATTCATTTTGCCAATAGATTTTTTAAAATGAGTTAAAATTAATATAAATATATTACTTTTTAAAATACAGTTATAATTATAGAACATTTCCTGTAAGTTGTTTCACAGGCACAAAAAGGTTGATATATAAGATAGCTAAAGTATCACAAGTTTCGTTACGAATGATAAATAAACGAAACTTTCAGTAAATCACGTTCAACTAAACCTGGCTAGGCTTAGAATCCAAACATTTTCAAAACATTTATATCATCAAAGTTCGATAATCTTCATATGTTGCTTTTTTTTCTGAATTTTAATTTTTAAAAAAAACACGACGACATCCGATTTATTTTCTGCATTGAAAAGTCTGGAAGCAAAAAATGTAACGTCAATATTATTGGTTCTTCAGATACGAACCACTTATGGTGAATGATAGAGAATTCAAATACTCTGTGCAAGCAGCCTCACTTTATTTCTCGTTTCTTCCTTGTTCATGGTTCCAGGTGAGACTTGGAAATATTAAAAATTAATTAAATCTGTAGCAGGCTACGAATCCATAAATAAATTATCTGTCAGAGATTGTTTTAGTCAAACTTGTCCTCTTGAAGAAAAATGTGCCTACCTGATGACGACAAACTCACTTGAAGTAAATATGTATTTCGTGATGACGAGATAACCAACTTCTGGAAAAAAAAATATTTAAAAACGCCTGGTGTGAATAGAGAAAGCACTAATAGAGGAGCGAACAACGTTCTATTAGTGTTTTCTCTACTCATACCAGTCTTTTTAAAATATATAAAAATGTATTTATTATGATAATTCGTAATGACAATAAAACCCAATTGTAGAGAAAATTATACATATATATATATATATAATGTATTTATTCTCAGGTTAGCTTGAAGAGGGCCTCAGAATGTCAAACTGTTATTCTGTGCTTTAATTAAAGTTTTAATACCAATACCAACTGTCTTGAAAGTACAAAATCGCACATTATCTATATCCACATTACTAAAACATATAACATTGTATAGATATATGGCACTTGACTCCTTTAAAGAAAACTGAAACTTTCCTAAAGACTACGTGTTCTCAGGTGAATTGTGTTTCAATAGTGTCTGTAAATTCATTATCCAACTCCTCTGGTAAATCTCCAGTTTTTCTAATAATTACAAGATCAAAGGACACTTGATTAATCAAAGCTCATAAGTATTTAATCAATGTATTGATAATTAGGAATTCTAATGACACTTGTGTCTCAAGAAACAATTATAAGTATTTAATTAGTGTTTTTATAGAGCTCATTGTAAACAGTTTAGGTTATGCAATATAATGACAATTTTTAGGGCTCATTCTAAGCAATATATTTTATGTTACAATAACGACCATATGTAAGACATTTGTAAACAACTTTTTTTGTGCGATAATAGCGGCTACTTGTAAAACTCTCTATAAACAATTTATTTTATGTAAAAATAACGAGCTTTTCTGGGACTTGTTATAAACAATTTATATTATGTAACAATAACGACAATTTGTAGGGCTTTTTGTAAGCAATATATTTTATGTAACAATCGTAATTGAACTCTTTGTAAACAATTTTATTACATTACAATATTAAACATTTTCAGGAATCACAATAAACAATTTATATTATGTAACTATAATGACCATTTTAGGACTCATTAAAAACAAATTGTAGTGTGTAACAAATATGACCATTTGCTAAACCCTTTGTAAACAGTTGATTTTATGTGACTTCTGTTTCAATAGTGTCTGTAAATTCATTATTAAGCTCTTCTGTTAAAGTTACAGTTTTTCAAATAATTACAACATCAAAGGCCACTTGAGTAATTGTAACTAATAAGCATTTGATTAATGTTTTTGATAATTAGAAATTCTAAGGCCGCTTGTGTCACAACAAACAATTATAAGCATGGAATTGATGATTTTGATAATTACAGCTCCTAAGGCCACATGTGTCTCAACAAATAATTATTACTGTTTAAATAATGTTTCTTATATTTACAAGTTCTAAACCAACTTGCGTCCCAACAAGCATTTGTATGTATGTAGTTAATGTCTCTGATAATTACAAACTCACTTGAGTCTCAAACACCTTTAAGTATTTAATCAAAATTCCTGATAATTAGAAGTTCTTAGGCCACTTGTGTTTCAAACACTTATAAGTATTTTGTTAATTGTTCTGATAACTACAAGCTTTAAGGCCACTTGAGTCTCATTAACCACTTAAGTGTTTAATTAATGTTTCTTATAATAACATGTACTTCGACCACTTGTGTCTCAACAAACTCATATAAGTATTTAATTTGTGTTTTTGACATTTTGAAGTTCTAATTTCAAACACTTATAAGTATTTTGTTAATTGTTCTGATAACTACAAGCTTTAAGGCCACTTGAGTCTCATTAACCACTTAAGTGTTTAATTAATGTTTCTTATAATAACATGTACTTCGACCACTTGTGTCTCAACAAACTCATATAAGTATTTAATTTGTGTTTTTGACATTTTGAAGTTCTAATGCCACTTGTGTCTCAAATACTTTTAAGTATTTAATTAATATTTATGATAATTAGAAGTTCTTAGGTCATTCGTTTAAAAAAACATTTTATAAGAATTGAACAATGTTTGTTATAATTACAAGTTCTAAGGCCACTTGTGTCTCAACAGTCATTTAACTATTTAAATGTTTGTGATAATTACAAATTCTAAGGCCACTTGTGTCTCAACACTCACTTAACTATTTAAATGTTTGTTATAATTACAAGTTCTAAGGCCACTTGTGTCTCAACAGTCATTTAACTATTTAAATGTTTGTGATAATTACAAATTCTAAGGCCACTTGTGTCTCAACAGTCACTTAATTACCGTATTTTCCGCCTAATAAGTCGAACTTTCGGCCCTAAATTTTGGACCTGATTTTTGGGGGTCGGCTTATTGGCCGATCACCAGCTTTGGACCAAAAAATACCAAAGACCAAAATCGGCCCCAAAATCATACCTTTGATCTCACAGTTACGGCTGAGTTATTTCAGTTGAATAAATTTTATTTATTAATAGAAAAAGGTCTATACATTACGAATGACATGTATTCATAGAAATAACAAAATTCATAAAAAATACACACTTTAATCTCAGAAATTTATTAAAATCCATCAAATTCATCATCTTCAACGTCAGAAGCACCAAATAATAGATTCCAATCCTCAGCAAAGACCTGGTCGTCGTACGGGTCATTCTCTGGTGTTATTAGCTGAGTGAGTGGAATGTTGTCTTCCTCGTCGTTGTCTAACCACAACATATCATCTTCCGTTCCATCCATTGCATTTGAGATGCTGCACTTTTCAAATGACTTCTCTACAGTTTCAACACTAATATCGTCCCACGATTTCACGACCCACTCACAGCGAGTGATGCAGCGCGCATATTTCCGGCAGCAGTAAAACTTTGATTGCCGGAAACCATCCACTCATTCCAGCATTGACGGAGCCTGTCTTTGAAAGGTTTATTTAAACCCACATCTAAGGGCTGTATCACAGATGTCAGCCCACCGGGAATAACTGCAATATCGGTATTGCAGTTTTTGATCGCGGGTTTAACGTTTTCACACAGGTGGGACTTAAACATATCCAAACGAGGAGAGATCTAGATTTTATCAGGCTAGCTCTACTACTTTCAGTTTAAAAGCAGCATCATAACGTATTCTTTTTTTACAGGTGTAGACATCTTTGGCTTTTGACGGTACAATGATAAACTCCCACTACATACCCCTGGTATTTATACCCTGGGTTAGTGATTTTAATTACTGAGTAAAAATTCTGGAATTTTATTGGTTACCTAATTACAGTGAGTGGAGCCAATAACGAATGACATATTGATTCCATCTCTGTCTCAATACAACACGTTCTGCTTTACTACAGAACGCCAATGATCACACACAACATGCATGGTGACGCTGAAACGAGACTAAGAAATCATTTTGAAGAAACTTGTCACTTCTTAAAAATGGCCTCGGCTTACTGGGCGGTAATAAGCAAAAACCCTCATTTTCAGAGCTGAAAATTGGCCTCGGCTTATTAACCAGAAAATACGGTATTTAAATGTTTGCGATAATTACAAGTTCTAAAGCCATTTGTGTCTCAACACTCACTTAACTATTTAAATGTTTGTGATAATTACAAATTATAAGGCCACTTGTGTCTCAACACTCACTTAACTATTTAAATGTTTGTGATAATTACAAGTTCTAAGACCACTTGTGTCTCAACAGTCACTTAACTATTTAAATGTTTGTGATAATTACAAGTTATAAGGCCACTTGTGTCTCAATAGTCACTTAACTATTTAAATGTTTGTGATAATTACAAGTTCTAAGGCCACTCGTGTCTCAACAGTCACTTAACTATTTAAATGTTTGTGATAATTACAAGTTATAAGGCCACTTGTGTCTCAACAGTCACTTAACTATTTAAATGTTTGTGATAATTACAAATTATAAGGCCACTTGTGTCTCAACAGTCACTTAACTATTTAAATGTTTGTGATAATTACAAGTTATAAGGCTTCTCGTGTTTCAACAAAGAGTTATCAGTATCTATTTAATGTAAATTATGGAACAATTCGTTCTTGTTACCACAATGATTTTATTCATATTTTTCAAATCGAGATGTTTTGTTTTGTTTCAACACATGTTAATCATGTTTTATATGTTACAATCTATTGTTAATTTTTAAAGATTTTTTAGAAATAGTTGAAGTTTAATATCCAAACAAACTGAGATTCCAAACTTTTTCAGAAAACATTCTTGAGTAGAAATATTAATGTACTGGTCACGTTTAATTGAAATTATCTCACATCTGGACTGGCAAATTTTAAGGACAGGGTTGTGTTTAAATAACACGCTTACAAAATGGCGTTAGATTGCTTGTACTATGAAAAGAAACTGCCTTCAAAACTTGATGAGTACAACAATGTGTTATTTGACATAAAAAATTTGGAGTAATTCGAGTTTTCTCAACGGACATCTGTCATTATACATTGTGTACCATTTCAGGTTTTCGAAAAACGCTGATCAAGTAAAGACTCAGAGCCAAACTTGTGTCAGAAATATTGGAAGAAAACTCCGGACGTTGTTAACACTTGAGTAGATTTTTATTGTTCATTGAAATAATGTTTCTTTGGAAGGGTAAACACATAAGAGTTATTAGTAGAGGAAAAGTTTGATACAATACTACTTAACGTAGTATGTGAAGAAAACAATTGTGTGTGAAACAAAACTTAATGTAGTATGTGAAGAAAACAATTGTGTGTGAAACAAAACTTAATGTAGTATGTGAAGAAAACAATTGTGTGTGAAACAACACTTAACGTACTATGTGAGGAAAACACGGCTGATTTCACACTTTTTTGACATATTTTTTTCTATGAACTTCACGTCTTAACTCTTTTTCCCAAAGGAAGTTTTTAAATATTATCACCATTTATATACATCTCAATCAAACAGATATTAAAATGTTACTCGAAATTAGATTGTGTTAAAATGTAAAATATTTAGAATATTCTGTTAAATGTTGACAAACATTATCTGTATCTACCTAGGATGGTTAATCCAGTTTAGTTTCGTGATTTGTTAATAAACGCAGAGCAACATTAAACAGAATTATGAGACAGACGAAGGAAGCAGAATGCTGTACTTTGAGCGAGTTTTACACATTCAGTTTTGAAGTATGTAATAAGAAAATTATAAATAAATCTAAAAGAAGTAGTGAATAAAAAGTGAAAAAATAACGATACGAAACTCTAATAATGAATAATACAGTCATCACTTGTGTAGTACTCAAAATAAACTCTAATAATGAATAATACAGTCATCACTTGTGTAGTACTCAAAATAAACTCTAATAATGAAGAATACAGTCATCACTTGTGTAATACTCAAAAGAACTCCAATAATAAAAAATACAAAATAAAAATAACTCCAATAATGAAGGGTCCAGTCATCACTTGTTTAATACTCGAAATAACTCTAATAATGAAGGAGACAGTTATCACTTCTGTAATATTCAAAATAACACCGATAATGAAGAATACTGTCATCCTTTTCTAACACACAAAATAATTTTGACAATGAAGGATACAGTTATCACTTGTGTAATACTCGAAATAACTCTAATAATGAAGAATACAGTCATCACTTGTGTAATACTCGAAATAACTCTAATAATGAAGAAGAAAGTTTTCACTTTCTCTAATATGCAAAAGCAACTCTAATAATGAAGAATACATTCATCACTTGTGTAATACTCGAAATAATTCTAATAATGAAGAATACAGTCATCACTTGTGTAATACTCGAAATAATTCTAATAATGAAGAATACAGTCATCACTTGTGTAATACTCGAAATAATTCTAATAATGAAGAATACAGTCATCACTTGTGTAATACTCGAAATAATTCTAATAATGAAGAATACAGTCATCACTTGTGTAATACTAAAAATAATTCTAATAATGAAGAATACAGTCATCACTTGTGTAATACTAAAAATAATTCTAATAATGAAGAATACAGTCATCACTTGTGTAATACTAAAAATAACTCTTATAATGAAGGGTCCAGTCATCACTTGTTTAATACTCGAAATAACTCTAATAATGAAGGATACAGTCGTAACTTCTGTAATATTCAAAATAACACCGATAATGAAGGACACAGTCGTAACTTGTGTAATACTCAAAATAACTCTAAAAATAAAGGATACAGTCATCACTTCTGTAACACTTAAAATAACTCCAATAATGAAGGACACAGTTATCACTTGTGTAACACTTAAAATAACTCCAATAATGAAGGACACAGTTATCACTTGTGTAACAATCAAAATAACTCTAATAATAAAGAAAACAGTCATCACTTGTGTAATACTCAAAAAACTCCAATAATAAACGATACAATAATCATTTCTGTAACACTAAAAAGACTCTAATAAAGAAGGATACTGTCATTACTTGTTTAATACCGAAAATAAACCTAAAAATGAAGAATACAGTCATCATTTGTGTAATCCTCGAAAAAACTCTGATAATGAAGAATACAGTCATCACCTGTGTAATCCTCGAAAAAACTCTAAAATCGAAAAATACAGTCATCACTTGTGTAAAACTAAAAATAGCTATGATAAAGAAGGATACAATCATTACTTATATTACACTAAAAATAACTCTACTAATGAAGAATACAGTCATCACTTTTATGGTACTCAAAATAACTAAAATATTGAAGAATACAGTCATCACTTTTAAGGTACTCAAAATAACTAAAATATTGAAGAATACAGTCATCACTTGTGTAATACTAAGAATAACTCTAATAATGAAGAATACAGTAATCACTTGCGTAATATTTAAAATAATATTAATAATGAAGAATACAGTCATTACTTGTGTAATACTCAAAATAATTCTAAATATGAAGGATACAGTCATTACTTGTTTAATACCCAAAATAATTCTAATAATAAAAAATACAATCATCACTTGTGTAATACTCAAAAACACTCTAATAATGAGGAATACAGTCATCACTTGTGTAATACTCAAAATAATTCTAATAATGAAGAATACAGTCATCACTTGTGTAATACTCAAAATAACTCTAATAATGAAGGATACAGTCATAGATTGTGCAATACTCAAATTACTCTGATAATAAAAAAAAGAGTCATCACTTGTGTAATACTCGAAATAACTCTAAAAATGAAGAATACAGTGATCACTTTTTAATACTCAAAAGAAACTCTAATAATGAATAATACAGTCATCACTTGTGTAGTACTCAAAATAAACTCTAATAATGAAGAATACAGTCATCACTTGTGTAATACTCAAAAACCAGTTATCTCCACGAGCAGTGTTTTTCTTTGTATAAGCTTGGCTGGTTCCGTATAAGTAGAATAAGAAATTTATTTGAGTAGAAAACCAAACAAGAATATCTCATGAGTTGTTTTGCTTAAAAGTACGTGAAATGTAACTCGCTCTCAAACATTTACTAAAATATATTTCAGCTCTGTTATGTATATGTGTAAATATTTTGTAAACGACAACATGTCGTATTGTGTTTGAATTTTCATTTGTATTATTCATTTTTCCATATTGATATTATTGTTTCGAAGTTTAAACTAAAATATGTTATTTATTTAGGGTAACGTTTTAGAACTTTCTCGAATTAAGTAGACCAATCACATGTTTGTAAATGAGTGCTGGTGACTTCCTGTCTAGAAGTGTAGTCTCGTGCAAGAACGGATATGCGTGGATAGCTCTGGAGTTGTATGGAAATTGCAAGATTGTTCGAGAAAAAGATTCCTAATAATATATATAAACAGACGGAGATAAGAGGCAGGGAGTCAGTCATTAGTTTTATTCGAAGAACAAGTGACGGATTCAGTTGAACGGTGTTTTCCATCTACTTCCACTGTCTTTGGAACTTCTGGAAGTAAGCTAATAGCAGCTTTAAAGAAAGCATCCGCTTGTGACAGACACTGATTTAACAAAGCAACCTGGCCCGAGATCAAGTACATATCTAATCGACTGATGACGTCTGTCAAAGAAGGAATGGTGATGAATGAATAAGCAGCACAAGCCTTAACAAAACCAGCCGTTTTCCTTGTGTGGTGGCCTTTTATGATTTGTCTTGTTTTCATTGCCAAATGATTGACACACTGGACAAGTTGAACAAGTACAGGATCCAAGTTACTAAATGTCGCTCTGGCCTCCACATAGAAGCTCAACTGTTGTTCAAAGTCCCTTCCATAATCAATCTGTCGTACAAAACGACAAATCAGTGTAGAAACCTGCCTCTTTTCATCATCAAGGGTTAAGGCATTTACTGAATCATGCATTGTTTTACAAATAAACATCAAAGCATTGATGATGACAGGATCATTTGTAGGCTCCCTCACAGTCCTAACAAACGTCTCCATGACCATTTTACAAACATCCACTTTTACAGATTCCTTCTGCAGCATGTCAAGGAAGGGAAGAAAATGATCCATAGAAAAAAGCGTCGCAAAATCATGCATGTGGGAAAGTATCCTATCAAACACGGTCACCAGTTGAGAGTAATGACTTTCAAAGGCCCGATCAGGGTTCATGTGCTTTATGATGTCTCCAAGGAAAGTGTTCACTTCACGTTTTGAAAAGTGTTTGACTGGATATTCTATCCATACTTCGGCACAGCTCATGTAGTCAGCTGGATTTTTAAGTTTAGTTACAACTTTCCACACTTCGTTTAGCATCTGCAGACGTTGATCCTCGGGTGGGTCAGCGACTATAAGGCACAGGCCAAGAGTACGATACAAGAGATGTGTTGGAAATCCAGCTTCATCACATTCTTTCATCATTTCTACAAAATCTAGAGCTCTCTTAGCAATGAATTCTGGTTTGAAAGCAGTCAGTTGAGAAGGAGGGCACTATTGCACTGAGATCGACATTTTAGAAGCACTTCTTTTAAGACTGATTCTGAGGCTCTGTAGGCTACACAATGAAGTATCCAATCAAGTGCTGGGGAGTACAGGGTTAAGTAAGTTGGAAAGTCAACCTTCTGTTCCACCAAGGTTCTCTGGACAACAGGACTCTGAAGCTGATTATAACTTGACAAAAAATCCCACAAGTTTTCCAGAACATGCTCCTGAACTTCTGGTGCGACTGACATTCCAACTCTACATAGATAGCAACGAGCAAAAGCTGCCACCAGTGGGTCACCTATTCCTCTGATCATTTTTGTCAGGCGCATTAAAGCACGAGAATATTCACCATGAGTCAAAAAGCTGTAAGACTTCAAGATAGCTGTTTCAACATAGAACCTTGGAATAAGTTCCCGAATAGAAGCAATTTTGAAAAACCAATTTCGACAAGTTTCTTTAGCAGACTCTGGGACCTGATCTGGAGTGAAGTTTTCTGGCAAGGGTACAGGGTACTTGCTACCTGGTTTGTGATATTCAGCCTTCGAGTGAATTCTTTGGTACACTAATGATCCAAAATTATCTAATATATCTGTGACGAGAACAAATTTGCTAGGATAAAACTGAGTAACCGATGTGTCCACAAGAAGTTTGGCACACTGGATAGCAATTTTGAGAGATCTAACTCTTTGGTCTTGATCCCAGGACTGTTTCAAAGCTTGGTTGAGTTCTTCAATCCGATGAACATATTCTTGGTGAGATAGGTTTAACATTTCTCTCACTGATCCCTCTTCAAAGTCATCAAGTTGTTCCAGTCGGGTCTTGACCTTATCTGTCATTGAGCTCTGGGTTTTAACTACAACTTTTTCACCCCCAGAGAGAAAGCTGGTAGTAATGGAGAGTTTCTCTGAAGTGGTATACTTATTAAGAATAGCATTCCGTTTAGATGTCCAGGGCTCAAAGTTTTCTTCATGTTTGCTTTTCTTACTACTAAAAAATTCCTTTTCAGTGAAGCTGGCTTCGGATGCCATTTGATTCAGATGATCAGTTGTCACGGCAAACTGAGAAAGTGGATCAAGACCCTCCAAGGCTGCACTTAAAGGATGAAGAGGGTCAACACCCCCCCAACTGGTGGTGGTGCTACTGGATGTTTTTCGAGGGGTCCCTGGGGTTGAAGAAGACGTACTACTTGCAGCACTACCAGGCCACCGTTTGACCTTTCCCTCTTGTAGCATAATAGTTAATGGCTTAGGTGGATGATCCACAATTTCCTCTGCTATTAAATGTCCAGTTTTCTTCTCTAAGTCATAGTTTCTTGGATGTGCTACCCTTGTGGTGCGTACAGCTAATGTCGTCTTGGTACAGTAGGCCTAAACTTCTTGTGGACACATCGGTTACTCAGTTTTATCCTAGCAAATTTGTTCTCTTCACAGATATATTAGATAATTTTGGATCATTAGTGTACCAAAGATTCCTAATAATATATATAAACAGACGGAGATAAGAGGCAGAGATAAAAATACGTATTTTTAATGTTTTATATTCTTCGTGGATTAAACGCAACAGAAAAACACGGATAACAGCTTGTATAATTTATTACACTAACCTATTAACAGATATAACATAAATTATATGATAACAGTGACAGATATTAAGTTACGACATTCGAAATTAATTACAAAACAAAATAATACTAGTTTCAAACTTCAAAATTAATCACAATACAAAACGGTACTGGCCTGTATCTAATGTAATGATTTAAAATTAAAGTCTCAAATTCCTGTCTATGGTGTGAATTTGGTCCCACGAAGTAATTCCGAAATAGTTCACAGTTCAATAAATTCGCCGTCTCTCAGCACAAGCAGTAATTCAGATGTATCGTAGAGATTGACGGAATAAAATCACAGCTTCCGTAGATCTAACTTCAATCACAAAACCAAGTTGAATATTCACAGCAAACACTTAATCTTTCTCAAATAACTAACTCTCTCTTTTTTTTAAATAAAAACTGATGACTGAATCCCTCACTTGTTCTTCGAATAAAACTAATGACTGACTCCCTGCCTCTTATCTCCGTCTGTTTATATATATTATTAGGAATCTTTTTCTCGAACAATCTTGCAATTTCCATACAACTCCAGAGCTATCCACGCATATCCGTTCTTGCACGAGACTACACTTCTAGACAGGAAGTCACCAGCACTCATTTACAAACATGTGATTGGTCTACTTAATTCGAGAAAGTTCTAAAACGTTACCCTAAATAAATAACATATTTTAGTTTAAACTTCGAAACAATAATATCAATATGGAAAAATGAATAATACAAATGAAAATTCAAACACAATACGACATGTTGTCGTTTACAAAATATTTACACATATACATGACAAGCTCTTCAAGTGGACGAAGAACTTATTACTTGAAAATGTATCACGACGTAAGTGAAACCCATTTAAACCGGGATTATTTTGAGTTCTGTGTGTGATGCAGCTATTGTCGTTTTCTGCTGGTTTTATCTTCAAGTAAACTTTCCTATTACAGCGGCATCTATTGCAAATAATAGTAAAACGAATATCCATTTATTTGTGTGCACTTTCTTCCTGTATTCAAGCCGAGCCTAATTAATGCCTGTGATAGTAATGTTGATGTCATGAACTTTACTTGAAAAACAACATGAACAACAGAAGGGATTTATCTGTTACCCCTTATTTTGATATCAAATGTTCCCCCCCTTTTAAAGAACAGTCATACAAACAAGGTTAAAAAATGACATGTATTGACCAGCTGGCTTTATTGTACGTTTTCCAACTGTTTTCAATGCACATCCCCATCAGTGGATCAGTAATACGTCTGAAGGCTTATAACGTTAAACCTTGGGTTTCGATAATCACAGCGAGCACAGATTGTCAAATGTATAGACTTACCAACAAAACATTATACATTTGACACTAATTATATTTTTATATTGCCTGTATTACTTATTTTTATAGTCTCTCCATTGTATATATTTTATACACAACACGTTTGAAAAATAAAATTATATTAACTTATCTTTCTACAGTCAAAAGGCTTAGAAACTTTTAAATTGTAAAAATAATTATATACAGGGACCTGTATGTAAATATTAGTTTTGAACGTCATTCATGGAAATAATTTTACTGAGTTGAGGTTACCTGTCAGCTAAATAGTAATAATTTTACTGAGTTAAGGTTACCTATCAGCTAAATAGTAATAATTTTACAAAGTTAAAGTTACATATCAGCTAAATAGTAATACATTTACTAAGTTAAGGTTACCTATCAGCTAAATAGTAATAATTTTACAAAGTTAAAGTTACATATCAGCTAAATAGTAATACATTTACTGAGTTAAGGTTACCTGTCAGCTAAATAGTAATACATTTACTGAGTTAAGGTTACCTGTCAGCTAAATAGTAATAATTTTACTAAGTTTACCTATCAGCTGGATAACCCCAACAGAAGTTGTTTGTCATAAACATTTTCAGAATAATATCTACAGCTTTCCTGCTATGTCACCATGTTTCTCACAAGACATGACATAAATCTACTATATCACCACGTTTCTCACAAGACCTACCATAACTCTAGTATGTCACCATGTTTCCTACAAGACTTACCACAACTCTAGTGTGTCACCATGTCTTTCACAAAACTTATCATAACTCTAGTATGTCACCATGTTTTTCACAAGACTTATCATAACTCTAGTATGTCACCATGTTTTCCACAAGACTTACCATAACTCGAGTATGTCACCACGTTTCCTACAAGACTCACCATAACTCTACTATATCACCACGTTTCTCACAAGGTCTGTAAAAATTAGTATCACAATGTTAACTACACGATTCATGTTGGTTCAGTCAGAAGTGTGTTATCAGAGAAGATAGTTGTATGTCGCCATGGCGACACAATCATTGAAGGATTCAAAGGCAGAATTGGATTCATAAGGTACAAATAAGCTTCACTTATAGGGTACCAGAATTTTGTCACATTGAATTTCGTTTAAGTTTAAGGATATAATGAAGCCTTGAATAAATCCATTTTTCTGTGCCATACAGCCTCCAATAACACACATTCTAACACCTTAAAGGTAAATTATTAACAGAACTTTATCGGTAACACTTTCATATATTAGACATTCGTATTTCTCACCAAACATTAATCGTTTCCTACATTATATGTTGACGTTTATAAGTTTATTCTTTGATAGCTTGTTCAAACAGAGTATTCGTGATGAAATATAGTTGAATGGACTGCAACTGACAGCTGAAGAGAACTAAAGTCCAAAGAGAAACATTGTCCGATGTTTCTAATACTGACAGTTGTTGTCCGTTAACTTTCGTGAGCTTACAGCTTGTTTAAATATTTTGAAAAATCAGCTTCCGTTCATGAGTTACGTAACACCAGTGATACAAGCTTCCGCTCATGAGTTACGTAACACAAATGATACAAGCTTCCGTTCATGAGTTACGTAACACCAGTGATACAAGCTTCCGTTCATGAGTTACGTAACACCAGTGATACAAGCTTCCGCTCATGAGTTACGTAACACCAGTTATACAAGCTACCGTTCATGAGTTACGTAACACCAGTGATACAAGCTTCCGTTCATGAGTTACGTAACACCAGTGATACAAGCTTCCGTTCATGAGTTACGTAACACCAGTGATACAAGCTTCCGTTCATGAGTTACGTAACACCAGTGATACAAGCTTCCACTCATGAGTAACGTAACACCAGTGATACAAGCTTCCGTTCATGAGTTACGTAACACCAGTGATACAAGCTTCCGTTCATGAGTTACGTAACACCAGTGATACAAGCTTCCGGTCATGAGTTACGTAACACCGGTGATACAAGCTTCCGTTCATGAGTTACGTAACACAAGTGATACAAGCTTCCGCTCATGAGTTACGTAACACCAGTTTTCATTGTTGTTTGCACACTTTTTTTAATACCGGAGTCATTCTCATAATTCTGTGAAAAATAAACTAAATATGACAACTTGGAGCCCCCCAGTGGCTCAGCGGTATGTCTGCGGACTTACACGTTAAAATCCGGGTTTCGATACCCGTAATGGGCAGAGCACAGATAGCCCATTGTGTAGCTTTGTGCTTAATTAAAAACAACGACATTTTGGGACCCACACTTACAGCATAACGTCCGCATGGGATCCCGAAAGAGAGGGTGGCTTTCCCCTGACTGCAAACTTATAAACAGGAAAGTCGGCACGAGGTGTGATCGTGAAAATTGGTCCCATTGACTAAGTCATAGCTTATTTCTTGAGAACGGAAAACCTATTTCAGTATCTGAAAACCATGTTTTCTATTTCAAAACTCTGAGCAGTGTTCACTGTCTTCATTTATGACACCAAACGTACAACAGAGTTTAAATAATTTAACCTCAGATTAAGATTAAATACTTTAACCTACATTAAGTTTATTTCAGAAATTCTAAGAACAGTTAAAACCTATATATACGCCGGTTACAACATTATGTTTAAATAAGACATTTTAGTAGAGATAAACCAATATCTACATCAGTTCCTTCAACGATGCCTCCGATGAACGTCACGAATTTGCCGACTCTCAGCACAAGCAGTAATTCAGATGAATCGTAGAGATTGACGAAATAAAATCACAGCTTCCGTAGATCTAACCTCAGTCACAAATCCAAGTTGAATAATCACAGCAAACACTTAATCTTTCTCAAATAACTGACTCTCTTCTTTTGAAATAAAACTAATGTCTGACTCTCCTTCTCTTCGAATAAAAACTGATGACTCTCTCACATCTTCGTCTGTTTATATATTGTAGGCCTAGACCCCTCGAATAACCGCGAAATTTCTACAGATCTCCAGAGCAATCCGCGCATGTCCGTTCTTGCACGAGACTAAACGTCTAGACACGAAGTCGCCAGCACTTCATTTACAAACATATGATTGGTCTACTTAATTCAAGAAAATTCTAAATGTTACCCTAAATGAATAACAACATATTTTATTAGTTTAAACTTCGAAACAATAATATAAATATGGTAACATAGATAATAGAAATGAAAATCCAAACATAACATGACATGTTGGCGTTTAAAAAATATTTACACGACATTTACATAACACTCTCCCCCTTAAAAGTAAAAAAAAAAGTTTGAACTTGTTAAAACATTTTTTTTGTTTTACTAATTATACATAGCATTGGACTAAGAAACAAATTTTAGTCAACCGTTAATTATAACGAAACAATGAACAACTTAATTACCGTGACAACGTATCCGCAATGACATTGTCCGAACCACGGATATGATTAATGGACACATTGTATTGCTGCAAAATAATACTCCACCTGAGTAACCTTTAATTTTTGTTTTTCATTTTGTTCACGAACACGAGTGGATTGTGGTCGGTGTAAACATTAACAATCAATGGTGAAGAACACAAATAAACATCAAAATGTTGTAAGGCTAACAACAATGCAAGTGCTTCTTTCTCAGTTGTTGAATAGTTTCTTTGGTGCTTATCAAGTTTTCTTGAAAAGTAACACACAGGGTGATCAACACCATTTTGCTCTTGCAACAACACAGCACCAACACCAATGTCACTCGCATCTACAGCAAGCTTAAATGGTTTGTCAAAATCGGGAGCTTTGAGGATTGGAGCATTCATGAGCATGACCTTGATCCTTTCAAAGGCAGTCTGGAAATTTTGATTCCAGAAAAATTTTACATCCTTCTTTAGTAAGGCTGTTAAAGATGCAGCCACATCAGAAAAATTTGGACAAAATTTCCTATAACATCCTGCCATGCCCAAGAATCTCATAATACCTCTTTTGTTCGTCGGCTCTGAATACTCCGCTATTGCCTTACCTAAGCTTGGATAGGCTTCACTTTACCCTGACCAATTTCATGGCCTAAGTACACAATTGTTGCTTTACAGAAGTAGCTTTTTAACAGGTTGATAGTCAACTGAGCCTTGGAACACCTCTCAAAAAATGCACGAATGTGACTTAAATGCTCAGACCAGTCACTGCTTACTACAAGTACATCATCAATGTAAGCATACACATTTTCTAATCCTGCAAGGACATGATTCATCAACCTTTGAAACGTTGCACCAGAGTTTTTCATGCCAAAAGGCATAACTTTGTATTGGTACAAACCATCGGGTGTTATAAAAGCTGAAATTTCTCTTGCTTGAGGAGTTAAAGGTACTTGCCAATAACCTTTGAGTAGGTCAAATTTCGTAAGGTACTTTGAGTTACCAATCATCCATCCGAGGAATAGGATATGAATCAGTCTTGGTCACATCATTAACCCTTCTGAAATCTGTACAGAACCTAACTGAACCATCAGACTTTGGTACCAAGATACAAGGTGAACTCCAATTACTATTTGACAACTCAATGAAATCATTGTTGTGAAACCATAGTTTAGATCATTAATTTTCTTTTCAATTGAATAAGATCCAAAATATTTAGCTTGAAGTGAAGAGCTTGATGTAGGCAACAAGACTAGTACTTGGTCACCAACATTAAAAGATCGCTTTGTTGGCCTTTTGTCATACCAGGTTTTTCCCTGGCAACATTAAAAGCATTGTGCAATCTGGTTTTGAAATCAGAGACATAATTCAACAAGCAAATTTGTGAGCTATTATTCTCCAACCATTTCTCCTTAACCAACTTCAATGGACCGCGAACTGAGTGACCATAAACCAACTCAAAAGGGCTAAATCCAGTAGACTCTTGAACAACCTCACGAACTCCAAACAACAACAAGGGAACACCCTCATCCCAGTCCTTTGAATGCTCGTGGCAGTAATTTCTAAGCATGGCTTTTAGAGTTTGGTGGAAACGTTTAAGGACACCTTGTGACTCAGGATGGTATGCACTGGATGAAACTTGATGGATGTTTAATTCATGCATGGCTTGTTGAAATAGCTTGGACATAAAATTTAAGCCTTGATCTGATTGCACAACTTTTGGAATCCCGAACATGGTAAAGAATTTAACAAGAGCCTTAACAATGTTGGGAGCAGTGATTTTTCTCAAAGAGATTGCCTCAGGGAAACGTGTAGAAGCACACATGATCGTCAAGAGGTATTCATTTCCTGCTTTGCTTTTTGGCATTGGGCCAACACAGTCGATAATGACCCTTGAGAACGGTTCTTCAAAGGCAGGAATAGGCTGCAGTGGTGCTTTAGGAATCCCCTGATTTGGTTTTCCAGTCATTTGGCAAGAATGGCATGTCTTACAAAAGTCAACAACATCTTGGCGCATCTTTGGCCAATAGAAATGTCGTCGGATACGAGCTAGGGTCTTTCTTACACCTAAGTGTCCCGACAATAGATGGTCATGAGCAAGACTAAGAATATCATTCCGATAGCATTTTGGAATGACGATTTGGTGAATAACATTCCACTCTTTATCAGCAGCAACGTCAGGAGGTCTGTATTTTCTCATTAACACACCTGACTTCTGGTAGTAACAAATAGGGACAGTTCCTATTTCATTTTCATCAACAGCCAGTTGTAGAAGAGAACGAGTTTCAGGATCATTGTCCTGTTCCTCAATAAGTTTGTTTCGATGAAGAGAGTCGAAAAATGTCTTAGAGTCATCAGTAGAATTTAAAGTTGAGTTAGAAATCTCATCGATGTGAGACATGAATGTATCAGATAAAGAGAAATCCTCTTTGGACTCCTGAGAACGAGTAACACGACAGGCGGGAAAAACATCAGGAAACTCTTCAACAAGTTGCTCTGTACTGGGGCTAATAACAGGTGCTTCAACAACACGAACCTCTGGTACCACCTTACTACCAGCCAAATCATTCCCCAAAAGCATAGACACACCTTCAACAGGCAATGAAGATTTAATACCCACAGTCACTGGGCCCGAAACTAAGTCCGAATGTAAATCCAATCTGTGAAGAGGAATAGAAACGACGCAACCTTCTACACCAGAAATGAGCACATTGGCCCCAACAGATGACTTTTCAGAAAACGGAAGTACACTTTCCAAAATCAAACTGTGAAAAGCTCCAGTTTCCCGCAGGATTTTAATTGGTTGTAGACGTAAATCGCCAACAAAAGAAACAAAACCTTCAGTGATGAAAGGCTTAAATTTGTCCTCAATAAGATTTTCAGGTACATCAATAATATTGGGCTTAAAATCCACAGTGGACTGGACAGGGTCAAAATCATTGGGAACCAATGATGTATCCAACGAGGGCGAAATGAAACTATGGGGTGATGGCTTGCTTTTTACCTTTTAGCACTCAGAAATCAGATGGCCAGGTTTCTTACAATAAGCATATGTTTTGGTTGAGAATGACACGTTTTGGGTAGATGACGAGCTTTGAGAATAAGACGGAGTCTTCGTTTGGGAATTAGAAGTTTGCTCTTTTTTGTCTCTGTCGACATTTGCATAATATTTGAATGAGTCATTGGGTTTCTTTGCTGTGTGATTTGTTTTGCTTTTGTATGAGAAATCTTTGTGAGTCAAAGCATACTCGTCTGCCAAGACAGCAACATCATGAATTTTGGAAGCTTTTTGTTCATCAATATAAGTTTTTAGTTCGACGGGAATACATCTTTTAAACTCTTTAACTAACATGAGTTCTCTGAGTTTTGTATAATCATCTTTAATTTCTTTGGAATCACACCACCTGTCGAACAGAGTTTCTTTTTCACGAGCAAATTCGACATAAGTTTGGCTGTCAAACTTTTAGTAACCACGAAATTTTTGTCTATATGCCTCTGGCACCAATTCATATGCATTCAAAATGCATTTTTTGACGTGCTCATAATCATAACTTTGCTCGGCTGTGAGTTTGGAAAATACTTCCTGAGCTTTACCCTTGAGAACACTCTGGAGTAATACTGTCCAATATTCGGTAGGCCATTTTAGCCTAAGGGCCAATTTTTCAAATTGCTGAAAATATTTATCTACAGCTTTTTCATTGAATGGGGGCACTAAACGAATTTGTTTGAAAGCATCAAAATTATCCAACCACATTTGGACAACCTTCTCATCTGTCTGTGCCTTTCTCATACTGATTTCTTTATCAGCTTTAATGCGTTCTATTTGTATTTCGGCTTCAAGGCGTTTGTTTTCAATTTCTTTTTCCGCTTCAAGAACAAGGCGTTTGCTTTCAATTTCTAAACGAAATTTCATTTCCATTTCCATTTTTTTTTAATTCGAAATCTGGGTCAAAATTAGACAGGCAATTTTGAGGTAAAACTTTTCGGCTGACCAAATGTTCAACAATAATTTGTTTAATATCTGCTTTCTTCATTGCTTGCTTCACTTCTAAATTAAAATGTTTACCAACATCAAGCAATTCAGATTTTTTTAATTCACTTATTATTTCGAAAGAGGGATTCTGATTAAATTCGTTTATAAAATCTTCAAGTTGGAATGTCATTTTGAATATACAAGCTGTCTATCTGTATAGAATATAAATCTTATTTTATTATAAAATTAAATTGTTTGTTCGATATCCCGGACGAGCCCCAATTTTCTGTTACGTATTTTTTATGTTTTATGTTTTTCGTAGACTAAAGGCAAAAGAAAAACACAGATAACAGCTTGTATAATTTATTACACTAAACTATTAACAAATATAACAGATATAACATAAATTATATAATAACAGTGACAGATATTAAGTTACAACATTCGAAATTAATTACAAAACAAAATAATACTAGTTTCAAACTTCAAAATTAATCACAATACAAAATGGTACTGGCCTGTATCTAATATAATGATCTAAAATGAAAGTCTCAAATTCCAGTCTAGGGTGTGAATTTGGTCCCACGAAGAAATTCTGAAGCTTAAATGAAGAAGTTCAGAAACAGTTCACAGTTCAATAAATTCGCCGACTCTCAGCACAAGCAGTAATTCAGATGAATCGTAGAGATTGACGAAATAAAATCACAGCTTCCGTAGATCTAACTTCAGTCACAAATCCAAGTTGAATAATCACAGCAAACACTTAATCTTTCTCAAATAACTGACTCTCTTCTTTTGAAATAAAACTAATGTCTGACTCTCCTTCTCTTCGAATAAAAACTGATGACTCTCTCGCATCTTCGTCTGTTTATATATTGTAGGCCTAGACCCTTCGAATAACCGCGAAATTTCTACAGATCTCCAGAGCAATCCGCGCATGTCAGTTCTTGTACGAGACTAAACGTCTAGACACGAAGTCGCCAGCACTTCATTTACAAACATGTGATTGGTCTACTTAATTCAAGAAAATTCTAAATGTTACCCTAAATGAATAACAACATATTTTATTAATTTAAACTTCGAAACAATAATATAAATATGGAAACATAGATAACAGAAATGAAAATCCAAACACAACACGACATGTTGGCGTTTACAAAATATTTACACGACATTTACATAACACAGTTATAACCTATATCTACGTTAATTAAAACGTTATGTTTGGTTAAGAAATGTTTAGCAGACTTAAAACCTATGTTTTGAAACTAAACTATATCTAAATTAATTACAACAACGTGTTTAGTTTTAAAATGTTTAGTTGTGTAAAGACTTATATCCACCTGAATTACAACATCATGATTAGTTAAGAAATATTTAGTAGAGTTAAAATCTATGTCTACGTTAATTACAATATAGTGTTTTCTTAAGAAATGCTTCGTACAGTAGAAACCAATATCTACTTTATTACATTATGAGTAGTTATGAAATGTTTAGTAGAGGTAAAGCTTATATAAACATTAATTCGAACATGATGTTCACTTAAAAACATTTAGTTGAGGAAAAACTTATATCTTTGTTAATTAGAAGATTATATTTAGTTAAGATATCCTTAGTAGAGTTGTAACCTGTATCTAAATTAATTACAACATTATGCTTATTTATGAAATGTTTTATGGAGTTAAAACCTATATCGACGTTAAATACAACGTCATTTCAGGTAAGAAATGTTTAGTAGAGTTGAAACGTGTATCTACGTCAATTACGTAATGTTTAGTAGAGTTGAAACGTGTATCTACGTCAATTACGTAACGTTTAGTAGAGTTGAAACGTGTATCTACGTCAATTACGTAATGTTTAGTAGAGTTGAAACGTGTATCTACGTCAATTACGTAATGTTTAGTAGAGTTGAAATGTGTATCTACGTCAATTACGTAATGTTTAGTGAAGAAATTTTGAGTAGAGATAAAATTTATATGTACGTTAATTACAACGTTATGTTTAGTAGAATTAAATCCTATATCTACGTCAGTTACGTAATGTTTAGTGGAGTTTAGACTTACATCTTCGTTAATTAGAACTGTATGTATAGTTAAGAAACATTGAGTGGAGTTATAAACCTTTAATTATCTATTGTAATTGCCTATCTCGTGAAGACAGTTATCTTACCAGTGTAGTGACTGTTTTGTGCGTGTTCTAAAGTCAACTCTTCCGGACGTTTTATGTTTTTATTTAACACATCAGTGTTACGATATGATATTAATATATATTTTCTGTATTTCCCTTTGGTGTAACAATAGCTATTAATCTACACGACGCTAACTGGTTCATTTGTTGTTGTTTTTGATAAACAAGACTAAAATCACGTCGTTCAGAATCAGTGAAGACAAGTAGAATCTGAATAATAATAGAATGTGATGGAAATCAGAGAACCACTCAAAGAACGATGTATTAAATGTGAGTTATTAAGTGACTCGTGTTTCCTATCAATACCAGATAGTTCAGAATCAGTGAAGACAAATGGAATTTGAATAATAATAGAATGTATTGGAAATCAGAGAACCACTCAAAGAACGATGTACTAAATGTGAGTTATTAAGTGACTCGTGTTTCCTATCAATACCAGATAGTTCAGAATCAGTGAAGACAAATGGAATTTGAATAATAATAGAATGTATTGGAAATCAGAGAACCACTCAAAGAACGATGTACTAAATGTGAGTTATTAAGTGACTCGTGTTTCCTATCAATACCAGATAGTTCAGAATCAGTGAAGACAAGTGGAATCTGAATAATAATAGAATGTATTGGAAATCAGAGAACCACTCAAAGAACGATGTACTAAATGTGAGTTATTAAGTGACTCGTGTTTCCTATCAATACCAGATAGTTCAGAATCAGTGAAGACAAATGGAATTTGAATAATAATAGAATGTGATGGAAATCAGAGAACCACTCAAAGAACGATGTATTAAATGTGAGTTATTAAGTGACTCGTGATTCCTATCAATACCAGATAGTTCAGAAGCAATAAAAATCAAGAATAGTTCTTTATCTCACAACGAATTTAGCAGATTATCTAGTGAATTCAGAAGACTTAATGTGTAGTCTAGAAGCTATTAATAACTATATATTTATTAGGCACGTGAGTATATATATATATATATATGTGTGTGTGTGTGTGTGTGTGTTTGCGTGTTAGGTGGAAAAATGGGAGTATATATATGCGTGTGTACCCGTCTGTTAAGGACAAGATAAATGAAAACTAGTTTACTACAAAGGATAAGAAATTATTATTCTAGTTGTTGTTGTTTTCAAGCAAAATAAATACTAAAAATTGTAATAAAACAGATAAAGGTAACAGCACTGGTAGTTTTTCAATTAAAAGTGAAATATGAGAGAAACCAGCCCCATGACTTTCCTCATATCATGTCAAGTTTGGTGGTGACTAAAATGTGATAACGTGTAAAAAAAACACACATACTGAAGGTTTATGTATTTGTATGTATATATTTAAATGTATATACATATGTATCTGTATATATACGTATTTCTATGTGTGTATGGTACATTAAGATTGCAGTTTTAGAACTTCAAGGGCCTGGCATGGCCTAGCGCGTTGAGGCGTGCGCTTCGTAATCTGAGAGTCGCGAGTTCGCGCCGAGTCGCGCCAAACATGCTCGCCCTCCCAGCTGTGGGGGCGCCATAACGTATCGGTCAATCCCACTTTTCGTTGGTAAAAGAGTAGCCCAAAAGTTGGCGGTGGGTGGTGATGACTAGCTGCCTTCCATCTAGTCTTACACTGCTAAATTAGGGACGGCTAGCACAGATAACCCTCGAATAGTTTTGTGCGAAATTCAAAAACAAACTAGAACTTCAGAAATGCCTGTGGGATGTCTCTGTCCTCAGGTGAGTAATAAAACGTGAGACGGAACTAATACAATTAATTTTCATTACTCATTTACAAGCTTAAGAACCACCAATCGGTAACAAAGAAAACACCAACTTGGAGGAACACGGTCATCAAAACCACAAGAGACGGAATGAAATCAATCTAGCAAAGACTATTGTTGACACTTTTAAACTCTAACGATAAGCTACGCCTTGTGTTGGTGTTCTCTCTTCTGAATGGAACATCTTATTTCATGATAACACAGAGACGGTTCTTAGAAACAAGAACAGTCATGTCTTCCTTGTCTCAGAGGTGTGACAACCTTTCTTTTTACTATATTGTTACTTTCAACTGAAATATCCTAGTTTCTCCATATGTTTACTTGATAGCTCATACTTTATTCACACCTATTCTGGTTTTTCCATATGTTTACTTGATAGATGATATATATGTAAAAACGTCTCGTTTGGGCTCAGAAAATTTTATGTAGAGGAGTGAACAACGTTTCGATCTTCTTCGCTCATCGTCAGGTTCACAAAGAAAGAGGTAGCTGACCGATAGCTGACCGCATGTTTGAAGGGGGTTGTGTAACTGAGTGTTGGAATGTAGAGGGCATGCTTAGATGTTTGATTATATTTATTAATATAGGTATAAAGGTGTTCCTTTGTATTGGTTTGTTTTGGATTTCAGTTGTTGTATAAGTAAGGCTTCTTTAATTTTGCGTTTGTTTATGTTTGTTTCTTTATTTAGTATTTTAGTGTTTTCTATGGTTATGTTGTGTCCATTTGACTTGCAGTGTTCGAAAACGTGTGAAAGTGACTTTTTGTGTTCTTTGAATCTGGTTTCCATTTTTCTACATGTTTCTCCAATATAAAAATCGTGGCAGTTATCACATTGTGTTTTATAAATAATGTTGGTGTTTGTCAGTGTTCTTTTTACATTGTATAGACATCAGTTTTGTGCCTGGTTTTTGAATATATTGGTATTAATTGGAATGTCATATTTTGTTACTAGTTTTTGCCAAATGTTGGTTATTTGTTTGCTGATGTCAGGAATATATGGTATACAGCAGTATATGGTTTCGTTATTTTTTGATTCGTGAGATATATTTACTTTTGTTGCTTTATTTTGCTTTCTGTCTAGGTGTGTGCGTATAATGTTTTCTACTGTTTGTGGAGGAGACTTATTGATGTTGATGAAGTATTGTTTTATTTTGTCTAATTCATCGTTAATTTTATCTGGTGAGCATAGTTTTATGTTCATTTGGTTTCTTAGTATGTTGAGTCCATATTTTTACTTGACAGTTGATGCTTTACTTACAGTTATTTTAGTTTTTCCATATTTTCACTTGACAGTTGATAATTTACTTACAATTATTTTAGTTTTTCCATATTTTTACTTCACAGTTGATACTTTACTTACAGTTATATCAGATGATCGTTTGTGGATGATATTGGTCTGAAATTGATTCTAGACGTTAGGAAGCATGTGCAACTGTGATTATTACATTTTACTGAAGTAGAAACACCTAAAAATATACAAATAAGTTAGTTATCCTTACTATTAGATAAATATATGATTAAGCACTACCCATTATATATGTAGAACTAATCACTAAAGCAGAAGTCTCTGTGTGCTATCCGTAACTAAACAGTCAAACAGAAGTCTCTGTGTGCTATCCGTAACTGAACAGTCAAACAGAAGTCTCTGTGTGCTATCCGTAACTAAACAGTCAAGCAGAAGTTTCCGTGTGCTATCCGTAACTAAACAGTCAAACAGAAGTCTCTGTGTGCTATCCGTAACTAAACAGTCAAACAGAAGTCTCTGTGTGCTATCCGTAACTAAACAGTCAAACAGAAGTCTCTGTGTGCTATCCGTAACTAAACAGTCAAACAGAAGTCTCTGTGTGTTATCCGTAGCTAAACAGTCAAACAAAAGTCTACTTGTACCCCATTTCATCCGTAAAGTTAATTGGACAACAAACTTATCTTTGAACCACATTTTATTGGTTAATTATACGATTAGCATAAGTCTCTTCAAAACCAAATTGATCCCGAAACTTAACCATATAACCATTTTATTTCTAAAACAAAACAACAAAGCGTTTCACTAAGTCAGCAGAACACCAGCCTATAATACCAGTTTCTCCGTTGTCACTTAGTGCACATGGTCAGACGCACGTGCATTGTTCACTGCATCGTAAGCTGCATTTAGTCTATTCCACAAATTGATGGCGCCCAAGCAGAAACATCCGTCTGAAATATTGGTTCAAGAAACATTGTATTAATAGAGACATTTTCTTCGTAATTAACCTCAAGAAAAGCTATGTCGCAGGCAGCTGAACTAATTATGTCACTAAAATTTGGATGAAGAATTGTTATATCAGAAACTTTAGTGTAGTACTTTGGTATTACTATTTAAATACCAAGGGAGATGAATTGATAGTATTATACGTCTCTAAGGAGGATACATTAGTGGAAGATAATATTGAGACTCCAACAATTCTTAGTTTTAAAACTACCAAACTAATGAGCAACCCGAGCATAGAACAGGTATTCACAATATTAATATGTTGACAGGTATTCACAATATTAATATGTTGACAGCTATTAACAATATTAATATGTTGACAGGTATTCACAACATTAATATGTCGACAGGTATTCATAATATTAATATGTTGACAGGTATTCACAATATTAATATGTTGACAGCTATTAACAATATTAATATGTTGACAGGTATTCACAACATTAATATGTCGACAGGTATTCATAATATTAATATGTTGACAGGTATTCACAACATTAATATGTCGACAGGTATTCATAATATTAATATGTTGACAGGTATTCATAATATTAATATGTTGACAGCTATTAACAATATTAATATGTTGACAGGTATTCACAATATTAATATGTTGACAGGTATTCATAGAATTAATATGTTGACAGGTATTCACAATATTAATATGTTGACAGGTATTCACAGAATTAATATGTTAACAGGTATTCACAATATTAATATGTTGACAGGTATTCACTAGATGACTATGTTAACAGGTATTAACAATATTAATATGTTGACAGGTATTCACAGCATTAATATGTTGACAGATATTAACAATATTAATATGTTGACAGGTATTCACAGCATTAATATGTTGACAGATATTAACAATATTAATATGTTGACAGGTATTCATAATATTAATATATTGACAGCTATTAACAATATTAATATGTTGACAAGTATTCACTGGATGACGATGTTGACACGTATTTACCAGACGACTATGTTGACAGGTATTCACCAGATGACGATGTTGACAGGTATTCACTAGATGACTGTGTTGACAGGTATTCACTACATGACTGTGTTGACAGGTATTCACTACATGACTTTGTTGACAGATATTCTCTAGATGACGATGTTGACAGGTATTCACTGGATGACTATGTTGACAGGAATTCACTACATGACTCTGTTGACAGGTATTCACAGCATTAATATGTTGACAGCTATTAACAATATTAATATGTTGACAGGTATTCACTAGATGACTATGTTAACAGGTATTAACAATATTAATATGTTGACAGGTATTCACAGCATTAATATGTTGACAGATATTAACAATATTAATATGTTGACAGGTATTCACAGCATTAATATGTTGACAGATATTAACAATATTAATATGTTGACAGGTATTCATAATATTAATATATTGACAGCTATTAACAATATTAATATGTTGACAAGTATTCACTGGATGACGATGTTGACACGTATTTACCAGACGACTATGTTGACAGGTATTCACCAGATGACGATGTTGACAGGTATTCACTAGATGACTGTGTTGACAGGTATTCACTACATGACTGTGTTGACAGGTATTCACTACATGACTTTGTTGACAGATATTCTCTAGATGACGATGTTGACAGGTATTCACTGGATGACTATGTTGACAGGAATTCACTACATGACTTTGTTGACAGGTATTCACAGCATTAATATGTTGACAGCTATTAACAATATTAATATGTTGACAGGTATTCACTAGATGACTATGTTAACAGGTATTAACAATATTAATATGTTGACAGGTATTCACAGCATTAATATGTTGACAGGTATTCACAGCATTAATATGTTGACAGATATTAACAATATTAATATGTTGACAGGTATTCACAGCATTAATATGTTGACAGATATTAACAATATTAATATGTTGACAGGTATTCATAATATTAATATATTGACAGCTATTAACAATATTAATATGTTGACAAGTATTCACTGGATGACGATGTTGACACGTATTTACCAGACGACTATGTTGACAGGTATTCACTAGATGACTGTGTTGACAGGTATTCATTACATGACTGTGTTGACAGGTATTCACTACATGACTAGATGACTGTGTTGACAGGTATTCATTACATGACTGTGTTGACAGGTATTCACTACATGACTTTGTTGACAGGTATTCACTAGATGACTGTGTTGACAGGTATTCATTACATGACTGTGTTGACAGGTATTCACTACATGACTTTGTTGACAGGTATTCACTACATGACTTTGTTGACAGATATTCTCTAGATGACGATGTTGACAGGTATTCACTGGATGACTATGTTGACAGGAATTCATTACATGACTTTGTTGACAGGTATTCACAGCATTAATATGTTGACAGCTATTAACAATATTAATATGTTGACAGGTATTCACAATATTAATATGCTGACAGGTATTCACAGCATTAACATGTTGACAGCTATTAACAATATTAATATGTTGATAGGTATTCACTAGATGACTATGTTGACAGCTTTTAACAATATTAATATGTTGACAGGTATTCACTAGATGACTATGTTGACAGCTTTTAACAATATTAATATGTTGACAGGTATTCACTAGATGACTATGTTGACAGCTTTTAACAATATTAATATGTTGACAGGTATTCACTAGATGACTATGTTGACAGGAATTCACTACATGACTTTGTTGACAGGTGTTCATAATATTAATATGTTGACAGCTATTAACAATATTAATATGTTGACAGGTATTCACAATATTAATATGTTGACAGCTATAAACAATATTAATATGTTGACAGATATTCACTGGATGACGATGTTGACAGGTGTTCACTAGATAAATATGTTGACAGGTATTCACTAGATGACGATGCTGACTGGTATTCACTAGATGACTATGTTAACAGATATTCACAAGATGATGATGATGTTGACAGGTATTCACCAGATGACTATGTTGAAAAGTACTCACTAGATGACGATGTTAACAGATATTCACTAGATAAATATGTTGACAGGTATTCACCAGATGACTATGTTGAAAAGTACTCACTAGATGACGATGTTAACAGATATTCACTAGATAAATATGTTGACAGGTATTCACCAGATGACGATGTTTTTCTTTCAGCTGGCTTCTGAAGAAAGAAGAAGTGAGAAATAACAATTATTAATAAACCATGCTTGAAAGTAAGTTAAACCCGTGATGAATTACTGTATACCATAACGTTCAAATTTTAATTATAAATGTAATATTCTCAAAGTTGCTGTTATAGCCCTCAACCGATGTTTTCAATTTAAACATGCAAATTTATTTTCAATTAACAAAAACACCTTTTACGGTAGTTGGCTTAACAGCGATTAAAGTTTCGCTTATTGTTCCTACCGTATTAATCAAATTTGGAAGCGCGCGTAACAAATGTTGATTGTTAACAATGGACCAAAATCCTCACTTCGATAGATTGAACACTAAAAACATTATAACTCTGAAAAATTTTATATTTGATTTTAGTTGTCTAGCCTAGTGTTTCTTCGGTTTCTTAGACTCGGTTGAGTTGTTTGTTCCTGAGTCTACAGAATAGATTTTAGCATTATAAAACCTTCAGCCCTTACACTAAGCCACTGGGAGTATCTTAACAGTGAAAGGCAATAGTGTTTGGAATTACTTCATCTAATGAACGCCATTCATTTGGACTACTCTTTCTCAATGAACAGTCACATTTTAACGCCCCACGCACATGCACACACACATATCTAAAAACATCAAGTCTGTTCAGCAACAGAATTGGAATTCGCAACCCGCAGATTGCCAGTCGAAAACCCTAACGAAACTTGTCTACAACAACATAAGCGGTTCGTTAGGGTCTTCCACTTTGTCTTTATTGGAATTGCTGTGCCTTGCAAGTGATTTAACTCTCTGTTTATTTCAATAGGAATTTGCACGGGTTTGATGTCATGTATTTTTGTAAGTAAAAACGTTCTTTTGTGGCCTGTTAAACGTTTCTCAAAGCCAAGTGTTAAAGTGTTAATAAGATTTAATTATACGTGGTTTTTAGGCAGGTGACATTGAAATAATTTTCTACAACGCCACCTATAAAACACGAAGTTTATTGTTTAGAAAGTTTAAGAAGATGAAGTATTATAATACTTTAGTTTCGTTCGTTCATAATTAAGCACAAAGCTGCACAAAGAGCTGCTCTGCCCACCACGGTTATGGAAACTCAAATTTTAATTGTGTGAATTCGCAGGCACACCATTGTGCCACAGGGGAATTGTTTTTGTTTTTTTCAATTTCGCGCAAATCTACACGAGGGCTATCTGCGCTAGCCGTCTCTAATTTAGCAGTGTGAGACTAGAAAAAAGGCAGTTAGTTATCACCACCCACCGCCAACTCTTGGGCTACTCTTTTACCACCGAATAGTGAGATTGACCGTGGATGACCTGGGGAGCTAGTTTCACAGAAAACAACAACTATGTGAAAGGAAAATATTTGGGGTGAGCTATGAGTGAAGATGTGAAAAGATATTTTTGTGTAATGCCTGGTGTGAAACTGTGTGTGAAAACTCTCACGGAAGTAAAGTTAATACCACTCTAAGTGCTAATACAGAAGTATGCTGATGTAAACATGTTTAGAGCCTGTGTACTTGGTTTTCAGTGAATTACTGACAACTCCACGGTGTCCCGACATGACCAGGTGGTTAAGGCGCTCAAATACTCGTTGCATCAATTATATTAGTCTTTTCAGCTGTGAGAGCGTTATAATGTACAATTAATCCCATTATTCGTTGGTAAAATAGTAGCCCAAGAGCTGGCGGTGGGTGGTGATGACTAGCTGCCTTTCCTCTAGTTTTAAATTTCTAAATAGCCCTCGTGTAGCTTTGCGCCAAACAAACAATCTATTCGACTGTGGTCACGTGTCTGTCGGAAGGTCGCTTGAATTGCAATCTGTGTATCAAAGGTTCAATCCTCGCCCTATTTGTCGTGGGGACATCATAACTTTATGTTCAATCTTAATGTTCATTGGTAATAGAGTTTCCTAAGAGCTAGCTGTGGATGGTGTAAAATAACTGCCTTCCCTCTAGTAAGTTTAGTTTAACACTTCTAAACTAGGAATGGATAGCGCAGATAACCCTCGTATAACCTTGGACGAACTTTGAAAAGAGGAACCAATAAAAGAGTGATAGGTAATTTTTAGAAGTACGTTGTCACGAGCTGGGATGATAATCATCCTCCATTAATTTCTCAGTTTTTCTAACGTTTACCAATGAAATGATAAACAGTACAATTTTCAAGATATCAAAAGTTTACCTTTAAGACTGTATAGAAGGTTCCATTTTACAATATTGTCGGTTCTCTTTCAAAACGCCCTGAAAGGTTCCCTTTTATAGGGTTATTGTTTATCTCTTAGAAATATTAGTTGGATCCCTTTCAAAATATTGGAGGTATGAGAAAAAACTCCTATTGACCTCTGAGATAAGCTATTTCACAAAAAATATTTGAAATACTATTTATATTCTTTGAAGCGACTTTAAAATCAATTTATTTTATATCTTTCCAGACAGACCACAACGGTTACACTCGTCCTTGCTACCAATCTGATATCTCATTCAAAACTAAGACCGATTGACGAAAACTTAACAATAAGCCAGCACAGTTTCTTTCGGGATCTCACTACAAGTTCAGCTTTACAAGTTGTAAACAAAAAACAAATTCGATTTCATTTTTTATTGCCGTAGCTTTAGCGTCTAAATGTTATTCCTTGTTAACTTGCCACTTGTCTAATATCGGACATTTTGTTGGAAGAACATAACGTGATAACATGCCGCTAATTGATTGACGTAGTTTAAAAGGACGTGTTCACTCTATAAAACTCGTGATTGTGTTTACTTAGATCTAACACGAAACTTAATTAATTTTATGACATAAAAAGTATAATAAAATTTACCAATCCTCAAGTTGTGGCCATTATAACGTAAAACAACGAGATACCAGAGAGGCCTAACAGATACTTCTCAGTGTATAAAACAACGAGATAACAGAGAGGCCTAACAGGTACTTCTCAGTGTATAAAACGAGATACCAGAGAGGCCTAACAGATACATCTCAGTGTATAAAACAACGAGATACCAGAGAGGCCTAACAGATACATCTCAGTGTATAAAACAACGAGATACCAGAGAGGCCTAACAGATACATCTCAGTGTATAAAACAACGAGATACCAGAGAGGCCTAACAGATACATCTCAGTGTATAAAACAACGAGATACCAGAGAGGCCTAACAGATACTTCTCAGTGTATAAAGTCTTGCATCAGTAACTATGGCACTTTAACCGTTAGGCTTCTGCGAGTCCTTTAAAACAATCACGTTTATCTTTACAAGACCACCTTCCCTGTATCTTTAGAAACAATATATCCTTAGTCTGTGAGGTTAATTTGAACATTTTACACGCTTCTAAGGTACATTTTGTGCGAGGTTAATTTGCAAGTTTTCTTCAGTTGTAAAGTAAATTAATCTCAAACACAAAGTGCTTGTCTCTGTCTTCACTCAATGGAGTGTTAAACTCAAACACAGCCAGATTGTTTTCTGTAACAGCTGTTACTTTGTAAAATTTCAATTCTGTCAATACTAGTCGACTCGACCTTTGTCCCACAGTCTTGTACCTATTTTCATAGTAACGAGTGCTAATTTCACTTTATTTCTTTAGATGTATGTTTGTCACCATAGTAACGAACGTTACCAACTCTTCATCCCTGTATGTATAATATATACACTGGTTGCTATAGTAACGAACCCTACCAACGCTTCATCCATATAGATATATACTTCTTGCCATAGTAACGAATCCTACCATCGTTCATCTCTAGATATGATCCTTCTTGTTATACAGATGAATGATACCACGAAAATGTTGACTGTAAATATATTCTTAATTATGTAGCTCAGAAAGGCTAGTATTGGTATTAACACTTTTACTGATAAACAGAGAACAACGTTTCGACCATCCTAGGTTGTCTTTCTTAACTTGAAGATGACTTAGCATGGTCGAAACGTTATTTTCTGTTTATCAGTAAAATTGTTAATACCCATACCAGTCGTTTTGAGACGCATTTTTACTTTAAGTGGGTTTCTCGTTATCAAAATAATTCTTAATTATTTTGAATTACAGTTTACTTCGTTTAATATTCTAATGCTTTGAAAATAAGTGTTTGAAAGTAAACGTATGCGACTTGGCAATTGTGTTTGTTGTTTTTAAAAAATATTTTCACCAAAAATGCTGTTTATCTGTGTTCTGAAACAGAAACGCAGTGGACACACAGCTAAGTCGGTAAAATACATGTTAAAGTAATAACAAAAGCACAGCATAGACTCTTTGGACGAGACAGAAATTAATTCTGATAAGTAGTGAAATAATTCCTATTTTTTCTGATGAATAAAAATTCTTTGTTTTCTTGTTTGTGTGATGTCAATATAAATACAAAACAAACAAATATAACTCAAAATTACTACTGTAAAAACAAAACCTTGGCTATTGGTAAACACTTTATTGTAAAACTAAAACTAAAATAAATACAAAAATGAGTCATTGTATCTTAGAAGTATAATTACTTCTGCCTAGTTACCCAAACGTTGTATCCATTATAGTTGGACAAAGGCTTCATTGTTAACAGAGATTAGAAAAACTTGTACGTGTACATTCTTAATGTTCACAATGAGTTTAATATTGATTTTCTTATATTCGATATAGACTTGAGGGAGTGTTTATTTATTATTTTTTGTGGCTTTTTTTTTTGCACCTTCGATGAGTTTTGGTGTTGAATTGGCACTCTTGTAAATATTTAAACGGTCCAGATATTATATGGCAGGTTGACCTAATTGAGTGATATATCATCAGAACCATAAGTAACAGCGAGAAACCCAACTAATAACTGGTAAAGATTTTACTGTGACTACATTTTAAAATTTAGCCAATTTCTTATAAAACACAGACCTCATTAACTTACAAGTTATCTGTTGTGACCTTTTTTTCTGATATACAGGTTAGGCTTAATGAGGTATTATTAATATTTAGTCAAATGTGTATTTCATAATTCACTTTGTTTTTTTCTTATACACACAGGCAAATGTCAATCCAAAATTATATTGAAGTTTTACATAAAGGAAAGTTAACAATAAAGTTGGCCTGGCATGGCCGAGAGCGTTAAGGCCTGCGCTCGTAATCCGAGGGTCGAGGGTTCGCGCCCGCGTCGCGCTAAACATGCTCGCCCTCCCAGCCGTGGGAGTGTATAATGTGACGGTCAATCCCACTATTCGTTGGTAAAAGAGTAGCCCAAGAGTTGGCGGTGGGTGGTGATGACTAGCTGCCTTCCCTCTAGTCTTACACTGCAAAATTAGGGACGGCTAGCACAGATAGCTCTCGAGTAGCTTTGTGTGAAATTCAAAAACAAAACAACAATAAAGTTACGTCTCCCGCCTCTTGAAATGTTTAGAAAGCCCTCAAACGGAACCGGTGCCAACTATTAATATATATTGATATCCCTTCATTTAATAATTGGTGTCGATGAAAAAGCTAGAAACCCCCTAGTGCCGACTGAGTCCACTATAATTCAGACAAGTGAGGGCTTTCCTTGGATCGAGCTAAATTTGACGTTTCTTTAAGGAAATTATTCGTGATCAACGCATGTGTGTAAACACACTCTTCCTGAACCAGTTTGCCCCCCAGTGGCTCAGCGGTATGTCTGCGGACTTGTACGCTAAAATCCGGGTTTCGATACCCGTGGTGGGCAGAGCACAGATAGCCCATTGTGTAGCTTTGTGCTTAATTCAAAACAACAACAAAAACAACCTGAACCAGTTTGATGCCACATGTCTGCTAAAATCTGGGTTTCGATATCCGTATTGGGTAAAGCAGAGATAACACATTGTGTAACTTCGATGCTTAAATTAACGACCTTAGAAAGACTAAAACATTGTACCAAATTATATGTACCGGATGTTATATACGATACCACACTGTGCCACGTGTCATATGTAATACATCACTATATGCTATTTTAAGTATTGACAAACAGTCCGTTACAGACTACACTCTCGCATCGTAACTGCAAATATTAAAGAAAGAAAGCAACTTATACACGGGGATAATTCTTTAGTTTTATGTTATTCATAAAATATACTAAGGAAAAAAAAACAGTTATGTCTGAACAGCCTTTAATCACTTCTAGATTCTATCTGATCATTACGACTTTGTAACAAGACTTTGTGTTTGACAGAGTTATCTGTTTAAAATCTGTAACAAACAGCTTTATTGGATGACTTTAAATGTGTTTAACTACACTTTAAAAATGTATTTAATTTGCAGAACGTCCACTCAATCTAAGTTTGGTAAACTTTGGTCGACTTGTTTCTTCTCTCATTAAATAATTAAACATTAATTGTTTTGTTTCCAGTTTTTCGTAATTTCTATTCGTCCTTTCGTCGATATTCGTACTTTTTTTCTCTCTATTTCTCTCATTACGGTAAGTACCTGTGGTGTACTGGTAAATTTTATGGTGACGTCAACCTAAGGGTAAAGACCTAAAAAATCAATTTTATATTTTTAGTATATTTTGAACAAAGAAAATAAATTCAACAGTAACTATTTAAGAGGGTCGCGGGTTCGAATCCCTGTCACACCAAAAATTCTGGTCCTTTCAGCCGTGGAAGCATTATATTGTGACGGTCAATCTCCACAATTTGTTGGTAAAAGAGTAGCCCAAGTGTTGGAGGTGGTGTTGTGATAACTAGCTAGCTGCCTTCTCTCTAGCCTTACACTACTAAATTAGGGACGGCTAATGAAGATAGCCCTTGTGCAGCTTTTATCGTAATTAAAAACAAACAAGCAATTTGTGACAACGTTCATGAATTAAAGTCAAACTGAGACCACGTTTAGTAGCGAGAGTAAAACTTCTACAGATGAAGCACTAAATAAACAGCTACTGTCAACTAAATAAGAACATTTCCCAATAGTCGCTACACTTAAAATTACTCCAAAGTGCCCGACTTTTGATACGTACCGTTTCTTCGGTGTTAGAAACAGGTTAATTATCCGATAGATTACATACTTTTACCTGTTGTGATTGTAGCGACTTGTGTTTATTGTCGACCATTACGGACTGCTGGAAGGGAATGTACATACTGACAAACTTTTCATACTGCATGATGACATCATCGTGGAAAAGCAAGGCACGTGTATTCCAAATAATACATAAAAGTTATTCGATTTGCATCACTTGGAATTGGTCTTTAGATGCAGCTAAAGATTTTGAGCCTTCAAAATCCATATTTATTATCTCGTTCACAGCTTAATTTAAATGGATTTTTCCAGCCGGATAGCTAGTTCTCTTTGGTGACTTTAAAAGTCGCTACGGATAAGATGTGAAAGTTTGCGAGTTTTTTTCCTTACATAATAAACACTTAAAGTTGATATCAGAAAGGTTATGACCTTCCGACAGACACGTGACCACAGTCGAATACTTTGTTTGTTTGGCGCGAAGTTACAAGAGGGCTATCTGCGCTAGCCATCCCTAATTTAGCAGTGTAAAACTGGGGGAAAGACAGTTAGTCATCACCACCCACCGCCAACTCTTGGGCTACTCTTTTACCACCGAATAGTGAGATTGACCGTGGATGACCTGGGGAACTAGTTTCACAGAAAACAACAACTATGTGAAAGGAAAATATTTTGAGTGAACTATGAGTGAAGATGTGAAAATATATTTTCGTGTAATGCCTGATGTGAAACTGTGTGTGAAAACTCTCACGGAAGTAAAGTTGATACCACTCTAAGTGCTAATACAGAAGTATGCTGATGTAAACATGTTTAGAGCCTGTGTAATTGGTTTTCAGTGAATTACTGACAACTCCACGGCGTCCCGACATGGCCAGGTGGTTAAGGCGCTCGAATACCCGTTGCATCAATTACGTTAGCCCTTTCAGCTGTGGGAGCGTTATAATGTACAGTTAATCCCACTATTCGTTGGTAAAATAGTAGCCCAAGAGCTGGTGGTGGGTGATGGTGATTAGCTGCCTTTCCTCTAGTTTTAAATTTCTAAATAGCCCTCGTGGAACTTTGCTCTAAACAAACAAACTATTCGACTGTGGTCACGTGTCTGTCGGAAGGTCATAACCTTTGTGATATCAACCTTTAAGTGTTTATTATGTACGGAAAAAAATTCGCAAACTTTCACATCTTATCCGTAGCGACTTTTAAAGTCACCAAAGAGAACTAGCTATCCGGCGAGAAAAATCCATTTAAATTAAGCTGTGAACGAGATAATAAATATGGATTTTGAAGGCTCAAAATCTTTAGCTGCATCTAAAGACCAATTCCAAGTGATGCAAATCGAATAACTTTTATGTATTATTTGGAATACACGTGCCTTGCTTTTCCACGATGATGTCATCATGCAGTATGAAACGTTTGTCAGTATGTACATTCCTTTTCAGCAGTCCGTAATGGTCGACAATAAACACAAGTCGCTACAATCACAATAGGTAAAAGTATGTAATCTATCGGATAGTTAACCTGTTTCTATAGACTAGCCAGTCTTCAGAAGTCTACAGTCTATTTGTGTAGACGTACCTGAAGTCTGTATTGTAATTTAATCACGACGGATGTCAGACGTGAAAATAATGAAACCACAATAATGATGTGAACATATTTGAATACAACCACTGACGTCACACATCAGGTAGATAAGAACTATCCTTGAAAAGTTAAAAACTTTCCTCAAATCCTGTCGTTTTGTTTTTTGTTCCGAAACTAAAGTATCATAGTCTTGGAAAATGAAACTTTAAGAACGCCCTTCAGTACTGAGACGACTGTGTTCTTAACATGTTCACGAGCACTTTCTCTGGTCTTCTGCACGCTAGAAGTAACTCCAAAGTGCCCTCTTTTGATTCGTACCGTTTCTTCGGTGTCTTTCTATTTTTACGTAATAGATCCAGAAACATTTGAGCTATAACGTTCACTCAGAAATCATCGTGTTTCTAAAAACTTCACCAGAATAGAAATAAAACGCTTGAGTGAAAACTGAAGGAATTATGTTTGACCATTTACAGGAAGTTTAAACTAATGAATAATAGGCACTTCTACAACATAACATTGTCAAATCATCTGTTTTCTAGTAAATACGTTGTATTCGCCATTTCCAAATAAATCAGACAAAATATGTTCAATATTTGTACAAAAACTATTTTTTGCAGGTAGCAACCTACAAGTTTCTAACTGGTAACATAATTCAAAACTCGCCTTTAAAGAAAACATTTGATTTTAAAAATTGGGATTTACTTTACAAATTTCCTAGATTTTAACAAACTGCACAATTAATAAATGAGACCCTCCATCAGTGGCTCAGCGTCGTATCTACGGATTTACAACAGTACAAACTGGGTTTCGATACCCGTCGTGAGCAAAGCAAAGACAGCCCACTTTGTTTGAAAATAAATGTTATCCAAGCAAGATAACAAAGAATAAATATTTATAGGTTGATTCTTATTTCACACCGTTCATAAGAGTAAAAATTAAAACATCCACTACCTCAGAAATATGTCATCATTATGGCTAACAACCTCTTTCATATATATTCTCAGAGTTCTTTCTATAATTAACAACCTCTTTCAAGTATGTTCTCAGAGTTCTTTTCATGGTTATGATCCTCTTTTAAGTATGCTCTCAGAGTTCTTTTCATGGTTATGATCCTCTTTCAAGTATGTTCTCAGTGTTCTTTCTATGGTTAACAACCTCTTTCAAGTATGTTCTCAGAGTCCTTTCTATGGTTAGAACTTTCTTTCAAGTATGTTCTCAGAGCTCTTTCTATGGTTAACAACCTCTTTTATGTATTTTCTCAGAGTTTTTTCTATGGTTAAGATCCTCTTTCAAGTATATTCTCAGAGTTCTTTTTATGGTTAAAATCCTCTTTCAAATATGCTCTCAGAGTTCTTTTCATGGTTATGATCCTCTTTCAAGTATGTTCTCAGTGTTCTTTCTATAATTAAGAACCTTTTTCATGTATGTTCTCAGAGTTCTTTTCATGGTTATGACCCTCTTTCAAGTATGTTCTCAGTGTTCTTTCTATGGTTAACAACCTCTTTCAAGTATGTTCTCAGAGTTCTTTCTATGGTTAACAACCTCTTTTATGTATGTTCTCAGAGTTTTTTTTATGGTTAAGATCCTCTTTCAGGTATATTCTCAGAGTTCTTTCTATGGTTAACAACCTCTTTCAAGTATGTTCTCAGAGTCCTTTCTATGGTTAGAACTTTCTTTCAAGTATGTTCTCAGAGCTCTTTCTATGGTTAACAACCTCTTTTATGTATTTTCTCAGAGTTTTTTCTATGGTTAAGATCCTCTTTCAAGTATGTTCTCAGAGTTCTTTCTATGGTTAACAACCTCTTTTATGTATGTTCTCAGAGTTTTTTTATGGTTAATATCCTCTTTCAAGTATATTCTCAGAGTTCTTTCTATGGTTAACAACCTCTTTCAAGTATGCTCTCAGAGTTCTTTCTATGGTTAAGACTTTCTTTCAAGTATGTTCTCAGAGCTCTTTCTGTGGTTAACAACCTCTTTCATGTATATTCTTAAAGTCTTCCCTTTGGTTAACAACCACTTTCAACTTTACTGCGGTAACTCGGCATGAATGTTTCCAAGCGAACGTTAACTAAGAAATCAATGAACATCATAAATAAATTTTTGCTCTAAGTACCAAAACAGATGTCTGTGTGTTGGTGATACAGTTATTCTTTAGATCATTGTGGGCCTGGTGAGTAATGAATGTTCTATTAAGTATACACTACCAACAGCTTTAGCAACAAAGATGTCTTAATGACCCCATCGTTCAAGAAATAAGGTGGCCAGTGGTTTAGAAGTAGTTCTCAAAAAACAAGGTGGCCAATAGGAGTGGCTTAGAAGTAGTTCTCAAGAAACAAGGTGGCCAATAGGAGTGGCTTAAAAGTAGTTCTCAAGAATCAAGGTGGCAAATGGGAGTGGTTTAGAAGTAGTTCTCAAGAATCATGGTGGCCACTAGGAGTGGCTTAAAAGTAGTTCTCAAGAATCAAGATGGCTACTGAGAGTGGTTTAGAAGTAGTTCTCAAAAAACAAGGTGGCCAACAGGAGTGGCTTAAAAGTAGTTCTCAAGAATCAAGGTGGCCACTAGGAGTGGTTTAGAAGTAATTCTCAAAAAACAAGGTGGCCACTAGGAGTGGTTTAGAAGGCTTCAGAGAGTTTTAAAAACATACAATACAGGAATTTCTTTCAAAGAGGTTTTTGATAAGTTTAAACTGAAATACACGAGCTGAAGTGAGAGACCACAAACATAATAATATATTTAACTCGGTTCTTTTTTAACTGTCTATACATTGGAAGATTCATTAAAATGCTATTTAATATTTTTACATGTTTAGTGGTTTAGAACAATGTGTTTCTTTTTCTTTGCTGTAGTACAGCCTGTAAAGTCTTGTTGACAGAAACAGCAATCATTAGAGTGATATTTCTGCTCACGCCAAATCATTGGCACACCAAACTTCGTGTGAACCTGGTAAACAAGGTTGATGATTCTATTCATTATATCAATACTCCGTTACTTGTTATACCAATACTCCCTTATTTATTATACCAATACTTCGTTATTTATAATATCAATACTCCGTTACTTGTTATATCAATACTCCCTTATTCGTTATTTCAGCATTCCGCTATTCTTACCTTTCCAATAATAATTTCAACTTACCTCTTCACAGTCTTCTTTTTCTAACGCTAGGCGGCACTTCTTCATTCAAGGTTTTGAATGATCACATTCTAATGTGAACGTTTTATTTCTTTAAATTCAAATTTCGTGTTTCACTTTTCCTTCCTTAATAAATAAATTTGTTTCACAGACGAAGTAAGACAATGGAAGACTTTGATGACCGCAGACAAATTAATAATAGTTCGATGTCGAAAACTACGTCAAGTAATAACACTGTGCAACACTCAAAAAAGTAAAAGAGATCTGTGGCTATTTTTATGTGCAAAATGACATGGGAAATCCATTTCTGGCCTTCTTTTTGTTGAATAAGGCACGATTTTTGCAGAATTGTCACTGTATACCCTTTTGTTGTTATTATTAAATAAAATTCTCTACCGCATTGTAAAATGGTTTTCAACCCAGGGCTAGAGACCAATCTTAGTAACAATGTGATATGATAAATAACAAAGTACAGTTTCAAATCATATTTTCTGGTTTATTATTGTGTGCTTATATTTAATTGAGTTCATCACTTAATACTTTATACTTCAAAGCTTGTGTTTAATGTCATTTATTTTTCTTTCAGATCTTATTTGTTTTCAACAATGAGTGCAAGACAGTGAAAAATGGTCCAAACAGATTCTGTTCCATATGTGGGGAATTAACTTTTGTTAAAGAAGAGTGCAGTATTAAGTATCAAGAAAATGTACAAGGTGTGCTTCGTTTGTGTGTAGGACAAGTCATGGGCTCCTCATGTGTGTTGCCTTACATGTGTGAAGACAATGAGTGCGTGGTATGCAGGAAAAAATGTTCACACGAAGTTTGGTGTGCCAATGATTTGGCGTGAGCAGAAATATCACTCTAATGATTGCTGTTTCTGTCAACAAGACTTTACAGGCTGTACTACAGCAAAGAAAAAGAAACACATTGTTTACCCACATTTGCAATCAGCAATGTGCCCAAACCTCCAGATCAAGAAATGCAGAGTTCCTGCAGTGCAGATAAACATTCGAGTGGTGAATATGTGGAGCCTAATCATCCAGAAAGCGAGAATAAACCAATACCATTTTCTCTAGAGGATCTAAATGACTTGTGCAGGGATCTCTAATTAACCAAAGACAAAAGTGAGTTTCTGGCATCAAGAACGTAATCTTCTTCAGAAAGGAGTGAAGACAACACTGTACAGGACACGTACAGAGGATCTGATTGCAATATTCACCATGAAGGATGACTTATGGTTTTGTAATGACATCACTGAACTTTTTGAGCAACTGGAAATACCATATGATAACACCAACTGGTGACTTTGCAAAGATGCATCTAAAGACAGCATCAAAGGTGTTCTGCTACACAATGGTAACACTCTGCCTTCTGTTCCCATAGCTTATAGCACAACCATGAAAGAAACATATGAAAATCTGAAAGCAATTCAAACAAGCATACAGTATGATGACCATAACTGGCATATTTGTGCAGATTTCAAGGTTGTGGCCATGCTTACTGGCCTTCAGCTTGGCTATACTAAATTTTGCTGCTTCCTGTGCTTATGGAATTCCAGAGCAAGAACTGAACATTATGTACGCAAGGATTGGCCGATCCGAGATGAAACTGAGCAAGGAAAACACAACATCATGCACAAACCACTTGTGAAAAGTGATAGAATTCTTTTACCACCTTTGCATATTAAACTTGGTTTGTTTAAGCAATTTGTAAAAGCCTTAGACAAGGAATCCTCCCCATTTGCATATCTTTCAGAGAAGCTTCCTTCCCTGAGTCAAGCTAAAATTAAAGAAGGTATCTTCATAGGTCCCCAAATTAGAAAACTTGTACTTGATGAAACCTTCATCACACATCTGAAGAGAAAAGAGAAGCTTGCCTTTGAGTGATTCAAGAAAGTTTGTGATAACTTCCTTGGGAACCATCGTTCAGAAGACTGTGTGCAAGTTGTGAATGATCTGCTGAGTCATCATCATGATATTGGATGTAACATGTCTCTAAAAGTTCATGTGCTCCACTCTCATTTGGATTTTTTTGCGAAAAATCTTTGTGATGTGAGTGATGAACATGGCGAGAGATTCCATCAGGATATTTCAGTGATGGAGCGACGATTTGAAGGAAAATGGAACCCTGGCATGTTGGCAGACTATAAAGAAGATCACACTCCACACAAGAGGCTTAGAAGAACACAAGCTGTTTAAACTGATAGGTTTGTGTTGTTAATTCATAACCAATAAATGTTTTGTAATACCAAATAAATTTTTGTTTTGTTTTTTGTAACTTTCAGTATTTGCAATGTTGTGTTCAATACTCGATATTTTGCAGTACATTATAAAACATGTGGTTCATGGTACAGGAAAACGGTGCGTAATCTGGAGGAATAAAGGTCAGATTCAGAATCAGGACAATTTTTTGACCCAGAAACAAATCTTACTTAACTTTTTTTGAACCTGAAATTTCTTGCACAGTGTAATAGATCGATATTTAAATCTACGTGAAGTATTAATTTGTTTGTTTGTTTGTTTTGGAATTTCGCACAAAGCTATTCGAGGGCTATCTGTGCTAGCCGTCCCTAATTTTGCAGTGTAAGAATAGAGGGAAGGCAGCTAGTCATCACCACCCACCGCCAACTCTTGTGGTACTCTTTTACCAACGAAAAGTGAGATTGACCGTGTCATTATAACGCCCCCACGGCTGGAAGGGCGAGCATGTTTGGCGCGAACCCGCGAACCCCAGATTACGAAGCGCACGCCTTAACGCGCCAAGCCATGCCAGGCCTAAAAGTATTAATAATTCGCTGTCTGAAACTACGACAAGTAATAATAGTTCGATGTCTAAAACTACGTCAAGAAATAGTAATTCGATATCTAAAACTACGTCAGTTATTAATAATTCGATGTTTCAATGTTCGTCAAGTAATAACAGTTCGATGTCTAAAACTACGTCAAGAAATAGTAATTTCATGTATAATACTACGTTCAATGAAGAGAGTTTGATGTCTACAATAATGGTTTGTAATGGAGTAAAACTGACGTACCTTAATATTATGGGATATGGAAATAACGTGTGCACACCCAGTTTTAAGCGCAATCTTGCGTTTACAATACACGAAGCAAGAATACTCTTAGGTTAACATTCTCGAATTGTTGTCATTAAACCACCTATTGTCGTCATATAGAGAAACTCATCATATGACAAGTTCGGTTTCGTTTATTTCAATGGTTAATGGAATAGTAGAGGAATACGTAGATTGAGAAATAAATTAAATACAGAACCTGATAACGTGTAGTAATCTGGTTCATGATTTAAAAGAAAAAAAATGTACATTTTTTCGAAAACATTCCGGTAATAGGTTCCGTATTCATGTCCGAAACAGAGTACTTTCAAGAGAAATGTTTACTTTGTTTGTTATGTCATAAAGATCATGAGGATTCAGGTAGTAATATGAATCATAAGGATTTAGATAGTAATATGGATCATAAGGATTTAGGTAGTAATATGGATCAAGAGGATTTAGGTAGTTATATGGAGCATTTATTCCATACGATAAATAGTTTCTGTTTTATTTCCACGCTGTAAACGAACTGCACGCGCAGTCGGTATCTAAGAACGGAATGGTTCCTATAATTTACCTTTCTTCCTAATACAATTCCCCCCAGTGGCTCAGCGGCATATCTGCGGACTTACACGCTAAAATCCGGGTTTTGATACCCGTGGTGGGCAGAGCACAGATAGCCCATTGTGTAGCTTTGTGCTTAATTCAAAACAAAAATTCTAATACAAGTCGGAAATCAACCTCTGGAACTATTTTCCAATTTGAAAATTGCATTTAATTATAAGCGCCATTGCAAGAGGTCGAATCCACTAGATCGGTTTCTATGGAAACGCAGCGTCCTTGCAAAATGAGGGTTAGTTAAGTAACAGTGCTTTCAAAAATGTTTAATTTACTCGAAAAATACGAGGCTTAAATAGAAAAAACACAGGAACTACTCATTATTTATTTTAGCTTGAGAAAAATAACTTATACCGATTTAAATCACCGGAAATTCACTAGCATTTGAAAACTTTGCCTAAAACGTGTCTCAAAGGATATCGAATACACGTGTAGATGTCTCCATGTGGATCGTTGATAAAATGAAAACTTCTTTCCGTACCATTGTGCAGCTTTAGCCTAAAACACACGAGTGAACAAAGCAAGAATGCACGAGCACTGTTGGAAGTTTCTCTTCGATACATTTTCTATCCCCTCTGGCACAGCGGTAAGTCTATGGATCTACAACGCTAAAATCAGGGGTTCAGTTCTCTTTGGTGGGCTCAGCAGATCGCTCGATGTGGTTTTGCTATAAGAAAATACACACACACTGTTAGTTTTCGTGATCCATGGAAACATCATAAAAAAGTCTTATTTAATATCTTCCGCCATCTAGTGTACGATTATAACAACACTTACCACCATCTTTAATTTTTTACTAGCTTATACAAATTCCTATGGGTTCCTTTTTTCACATATACTTTTGTACTCACTTTTAACTTTAGATTCACACCCGACTAAAGCGTTAAGACTACTACAAAATATAACTGTTGGAGATAGATAATGTTAATAGGTAGTCCACGATAGACCTGAGCAAATAAATGGTAGTGAATTTATTCGAAGTCGAGTTTGCAAATCTATAAAAACGTGGGTGTTATTGGTGTAGGTAGATGTCAGAATTCGTGTTAGTTCAATAAATATATTCTCAGAGTGGATTCTATTGGTGCAAATAGATGTCAAAGTGCAATTTTGGTTGTAGACAGATGTCAAAGTTAGTGTTGCTGCTCCAAATAAATGTCAAAACGATGTAGATAAATGTCAAAGTAAGTTAGTTATTGTTCAAGATAAATATCAAAGGAGTGTCGTTTTGTAGACATACACTACAAGGTCAAAAGTACGTGGAAACCCTTTCTAATTAGTGGGTTTGGCTATTTCAGTCACACCCATTGCTAAAAGGATCCTGTAATAGGATACCACCTTTCCAACAAGTCAGTTCGTCAAACTTCTGCCCCTTTAAATCTGCCCCGATCAATTGTAAGTGTTATTATTATAAAGTTGAAACGTCTATGAGCAACAACAGCCTAGCCACGAAGCGGTAGACCACACAAACTCACAGAACGGAACTGCTGGGTGCCGAAGCAAGTAGCACGTAAAAATCGTCTGTACACGGTTGCAACACTCACTAACGACTTCCAAACTGTCTCTGAAAGCAATGTCAGAACAAGAACTGTTCGTCGGGAGCTTCATGAAATGGGTTTCCGTGGCCGAGCAGACGCACAGAACCCTAAGTTCACCATGCGCAATGAAAAGCATCGGATAGAGTGGTGTAAAGCAAACTACTATTGGACGATGGTGCAGTTTAAATGCGTTCTCTGGAGTGATGAATCCAGTGTGACTGACGAATCTGGGTTTGCCGAGGTTGGTGCGAAAGAACTTGACTGGCCTGCCCATAGCCCTGACTTCAACCCCATCGAACACCTTTGGGATGAATTGAAACGCCGACTGCGAACCAGGCCTTCTCGTCCGATAACAATGTCCACCTCACTGATGTTCATGTGACTGAATAGGAGAAAATCCCCACAGCCATGTTCCAAAGTATAGTGAAGAGTAGAGGATGTTAGAGCAGCAAAGTGAGGACCAACCTCATGTTAATACCAGTGAAAACCAGCCTCATATTAATACCCATGGTTTTGTAACGAAATGCTTAACAAGCACATATGGATGTGATGGTTGGATGTCCACATACTTTTGGTCATGTAGTGTATGTCAAAGTAGAGTTCATGTTATATGCATACGTAAAAGTATGAGTTATTGGTGTCGACAGATAAAGTTCGTGTTATTGGTGTAAGCAAAATCTCTGAAACCTTGACGCAATTATCACTATATTCCACCAACGTAAAGCTATTACATGACAAGATGACAAAGTGCACTTGTAACCACTTATGGTAACATCAATATCTTATGATTAAAGGGCTATCTGCTCAACCCACCGAGGGGAATCGAGCCCCTCATTTTAGGGTTGTAAGTCCGGTGGCATACCGCTGTACTAGCGTGGGGGCAATTAAAACACCAACATCAATAATATATTATAATTAAAACAGTAACATTAATAATATATTATAATTAAAACAGTAACATTAATAATATATTATAATTAAAACAAAATATAGGGGCGTAGCCATAACAATAAACTTTTTGCTTTAAAAAATCACAAAAATTTGACATAATAAGCGAATGTGACAGATTAATTAAGGTACAGGCTTGTTTTCAAGGTTTGTTTCTTTGCTTATCTTTAAGCTCCAATGTTCCCATTGTAAATATTGGTCCCAGTATTCTAGAAGTCCAAACAAATAGGATTTGTCTAGGTAGTAAGGCTAATATATGATACAACTTCTAATATATAATATAACTTCATTTTCAACCTAATGAAAATGTTAAAATATTATAGTATAGTTATTTTGTAGTTCGAGTAAAGCCTCAGGAAGGCTACCTGAGCTAGCCATCCCTAATTTAGCAGTGTAAGACTAAAGGGATGTCAAATACTCATCACCACCCACCACCTACTCTCAGGCTACTCGTTTATCATAGAAGAGTGGGATTGATCGTGACATTGTAACGCCTCCACGGCTGGAATGGTAAGCATGGATGGCGTGACCTGAATTCGAACCCGCGACTCTCATACTGCGAGTCGAGCGTCACGCGAGGCTATAGGATAGTTATCACAGTAACTATAGAACAACACAAAGCATGTGTTACATACATAACTATTTTATGAAGAAAGATAAAGAGAACTACGATATATTTTATAATTAGCTTGAAAAACACAAAACTTGTTGAATAATAATAAGCTGCAAAGACGAAACTTTGAGGGGAAAAAAGTTTTTATATCTGGAGCATAAAGGTCATTTCTACTAAACTTTGAGGTCTTGGCATGGCCAGGTGATTTAGACACTCCGTTCGTAATCTGAGGGTCGCGGGTTCGAATTCCTGTCACATCCGACATGCTCACCCTTTCACCCTGGGGAACGTTATAATGTGATGGTCAATCCCAGTATTCGTTGGTAAAAAGTAGCCCAAGAGATGGTTGTGGGTAGTGACGACTAGCTGCCTTCCCTCCAGTCTTACACCTCAAAATTTCAGTTACCATCGAATAACGTTCAATTAATTTTTATCAACTGGAACTTATCTCAAAGTAATTCTGTCAAAATCACATTTACTTTCGCATATGCTTATTCTTCCAACCGTATGCACAATACGGATATACTGTTGCACTCAGTGTGGATATCATTATGGTTACATTGTTATGCTTATTGTTGAAACATGCTACATTCAAGTAGTCCCTGTTGTTGAACCCAACCAGACTGTGTTGCTTGAAGCAACATCTCTTATATCTGTGTGATATGTAATATTTTTGTGATATGTATTAAGTTCTTCACTCCAAAAACAAGCTTACACTAAGTGAATTAGTTAATTAATATCAAGCATTATCATTAGAAATAACTCTGTAAAGAATTGATCGCATTTCTAAAGAACGACATGCATACGTTAATACAGTGGCTCGTGTATTTATCCCATGGAGAAACCGAGCCTTGAGCGATCTCTTTGAAAGAGAAAAACTCGCACACACACGTTTATGTCGGAAGAAAGAAACGAAACCTCAGACCGATCTGAAAAGTGAAAGCTATAGTTATAAAATAGAACCTTTCACACCACAAGAATGAAGCTGAACGTATCACCTGTTTGCCGATTCCAACAAGGATCTAAAGCTTTCAAACCTTCAGTCACACATCTCTTTCAACAGCTGGTTTCATTAGAGAGATGACAAAGAATTTGATAAAATACACGAGACCTGATCGACCGAATGTCTCTCGTGTCCTGTATGGAGCACCAGTAAAGTTGTTTTCTTTGGACTTGTTTAATTGTGTTTTGTGTAAAGCGCTTGTCATGGTGTGTAATTTAGCAGATACGTGTCTCTGAGTTCTCGTAATAATTGTAAGGTAGTGCTGGAAGGCCATCCTTCAGCAGAAGTGTAATTAACTGGAGTGTATGTAAGTAGCCTGAGGACCATTCTCAGGACTGCTGGAGTTGAATTGTTATCGCTATACTTCTTTGTATGTTGTTTGTGATTTGAGCTCCTTATTCAATTAGAGACCGAATGTAGTGTTAGATGTGCAGTTTTTATCATTTCCCGTGACAAATTTTAAATGATAGATTTCTATTACAAAGAGAATTCTTGACAATTTTCAAATGTTGCGTCCAGGAGAGTTTGGGTCGAAAGTTATTCCTAGAAATTTAACATAGGAGTTTAATTTAATCGTGTTACTGCCTAATATAAGATTTACTTTTTTTCAGGTGTTTATAGCGTTCGTTAAGGATGTGTCTTAAAGCAATGACACTGGTTTCGTGTGGGTTTAAAAAGTATTTCACCAATTAAGAATAGCATTAAATGATTCTTGTATTCTGCTGCTTGCAATTATTGGATTTCGTGACACATTCCAGACAGCTATATCATCGGCGTATTGTAAAAAGTATGTACATGTCATGTCCGAAAATGTTTCGCTATTCACAAAACACATGCAGAGTAAAGTAGACAGAACAGAGCCTTAGGGTACACTACCATGTAGAGTGAAGGAGATAGCACAGAGCCTTGTAGTAAACCAGCATGTAGAATTAAAGAGATAGGACAGAGCTTTGGGGTACATTAGCATGTAAAGTGAAGGAGATAGGGCAGAGGCTTGGGGTACACCATAATTTAGAGTAAAGTAGATAGGACAGAGCTTTGGGGTACACCATCATTTCGAGTAAAGGAGATAGGACAGAGCCTTGTAGTAAACCAGCATGTAGAATTAAAGAGATAGGACAAAGCCTTGGCGTACACTAACAAGTAGAGTGAAGGAGATAGAACAGAGCCTTGGTTTACACCAACACGTAGAGTGAAGGAGATAGGACAGAGCCTTGGGATACACCAGCATGTAGAGTGAAGGAGTATTGTATTTCGTATATGTGGTTATTGTTTTCACAAAATCATAACATTCCTATTGATATTCTTAGTTCCATTAGTTTAGCTATGCAGCTTAACAGACTTATCGGTCTCAAATTGTCGGTATCACAACTCGTGGGTGACACAACTTGTCTTTATTACAACTTCATATTTACCGTTATACTCGTCTTTTTCCAGGCGTTGGGAAAATATCCTGTGTGTAAAGATAGGTTCATTATATAAACATCCTGTGTGCAGGGATAGGTTTATTATATAAATATTGTGTGTGTAGGTATTGGTTAATACATGCCTTTTATTAGATTTTTATTTAATTCCATCTTCTCCACGTGAGGAGTTTCAGTGTTGAAAGGTTGGTTTTTATTATCCATTGTGATTAGTTTTCTAAAAACGTCAAAAGCATTTCTTAGAGTTATGTTGTCAGTGATGCTAGTCGGAACAAGATGTGCAAAAACCAGACGTACCTAAAACGTGGTTTAAAAACTAGATATGTGTTATAATGTGTTAGTTTTCAATACCAGGTCTGTACTATAATGTGTTGGTTTTCAATACTAGATAAAAACTATAACGAGTTGGTTTCGATAACTAGGTCTGTACTATAACATGTTGATTCTCAATACTAGGTCTGTACTATAATGTGTTGATTTCAATACTAGGTCTGCATTATAATGTGTTGATTTCAATACTAGGTCTGTACAATAATGTGTTGATTTCAATACTAGGTCTGCATTATAATGTGTTGATTTCAATACTAGGTCTGTACTATAACATGTTGATTCTCAATACTAGGTCTGTACTATAATGTGTTGATTCTCAATACTAGGTCTGTACTATAACATGTTGATTCTCAATACTAGGTCTGTACTATAATGTGTTGATTTCAATACTAGGTCTGCATTATAATGTGTTGGTTTTCAATACTAGGTCTGTACTATAACATGTTGATTCTCAATACTAGGTCTGTACTATAATGTGTTGATTTCAATACTAGGTCTGTACTATAATGTGTTGATTTCAATACTAGGTCTGTACTATAATGTGTTGATTTCAATACTAGGTCTGTACTATAATGTGTTGATTCTCAATACTAGGTCTGTACTATAATGTGTTGATTTCAATACTAGGTCTGCATTATAATGTGTTGATTTCAATACTAGGTCTGTACTATAATGTGTTGAGTTCTCAATACTAGGTCTGTACTATAATGTGTTGATTTCAATACTAGGTCTGTACTATAATGTGGTTGATTTCAATACTTAGGTCTGTACTATAATGTGTTGATCTCAATACTAGGTCTGTACTATAATGTGTTGATTTCGATACTAGGTCTGCATTATAATGTGTTGGTTTTCAATACTAGGTCTGTACTATAACATGTTGATTCTCAATACTAGGTCTGCATTATAATGTGTTGGTTTTCAATACTAGGTCTGTACTATAATGTGTTGGTTTTCAATACTAGGTCTGTACTATAATGTGTTGATTCTCAATACTAGGTCTGTACTATAACATGTTGATTCTCAATACTAGGTCTGTACTATAACATGTTGATTCTCAATACTAGGTCTGTACTATAACATGTTGATTCTCAATACTAGGTCTGTACTATAATGTGTTGATTCTCAATACTAGGTCTGTACTATAATGTGTTGATTTCAATACTAGGTCTGCATTATAATGTGTTGATTTCAATACTAGGTCTGTACTATAATGTGTTGATTCTCAATACTAGGTCTGTACTATAATGTGTTGATTTCAATACTAGGTCTGTACTATAATGTGTTGATTTCAATACTAGGTCTGTACTATAATGTGTTGATTCTCAATACTAGGTCTGTACTATAATGTGTTGATTTCAATACTAGGTCTGCATTATAATGTGTTGGTTTTCAATACTAGGTCTGTACTATAACATGTTCATTCTCAATACTAGGTCTGTACTATAATGTGTTGATTCTCAATACTAGGTCTGCATTATAATGTGTTGGTTTTCAATACTAGGTCTGTACTATAATGTGTTGGTTTTCAATACTAGGTCTGTACTATAACATGTTGATTCTCAATACTAGGTCTGTACTATAACATGCTGATTCTCAATACTAGGTCTGTACTATAACATGTTGATTCTCAATACTAGGTCTGTACTATAATGTGTTGATTCTCAATACTAGGTCTGTACTATAATGTGTTGATTCTCAATACTAGGTCTGCATTATAATGTGTTGGTTTTCAATACTAGGTCTGTACTATAACATGTTGATTCTCAATACTAGGTCTGTACTATAATGTGTTGATTTCAATACTAGGTCTGTACTATAACATGTTGATTCTCAATACTAGGTCTGTACTATAACATGTTGATTGTCAATACTAGGTCTGTACTATAATGTGTTGATTTCAATACTAGGTCTGCATTATAATGTGTTGGTTTTCAATACTAGGTCTGTACTATAACATGTTGATTCTCAATACTAGGTCTGTACTATAACATGTTGATTCTCAATACTAGGTCTGTACTATAATGTGTTGATTTCAATACTAGGTCTGCATTATAATGTGTTGATTCTCAATACTAGGTCTGTACTATAACATGTTGATTCTCAATACTAGGTCTGTACTATAACATGTTGATTCTCAATACTAGGTCTGCATTATAATGTGTTGATTCTCAATACTAAGTCTGCATTATAATGTGTTGATTCTCAATACTAGGTCTGTACTATAACATGTTGATTCTCAATACTAGGTCTGTACTATAATGTGTTGATTCTCAATACTAGGTCTGTACTATAACATGTTGATTCTCAATACTAGGTCTGTACTATAACATGTTGATTCTCAATACTAGGTCTGCATTATAATGTGTTGATTTCAATACTAGGTCTGTACTATAATGTGTTGATTTCAATACTAGGTCTGCATTATAATGTGTTGATTTCAATACTAGGTCTGTACTATAATGTGTTGATTCTCAATACTAGGTCTGTACTATAATGTGTTGATTTCAATACTAGGTCTGTACTATAATGTGTTGGTTTTCAATACTAGGTCTGTACTATAACATGTTGATTCTCAATACTAGGTCTGTACTATAACATGTTGATTCTCAATACTAGGTCTGTACTATAATGTGTTGATTTCAATACTAGGTCTGCATTATAATGTGTTGGTTTTCAATACTAGGTCTGTACTATAACATGTTGATTCTCAATACTAGGTCTGTACTATAACATGTTGATTCTCAATACTAGGTCTGTACTATAATGTGTTGATTTCAATACTAGGTCTGCATTATAATGTGTTGGTTTTCAATACTAGGTCTGTACTATAATGTGTTGATTCTCAATACTAGGTCTGTACTATAACATGTTGATTCTCAATACTAGGTCTGTACTATAACATGTTGATTCTCAATACTAGGTCTGTACTATAATGTGTTGATTTCAATACTAGGTCTGTACTATAATGTGTTGATTCTCAATACTAGGTCTGTACTATAATGTGTTGATTCTCAATACTAGGTCTGTACTATAACATGTTGATTCTCAATACTAGGTCTGTACTATAACATGTTGATTCTCAATACTAGGTCTGCATTATAATGTGTTGATTTCAATACTAGGTCTGTACTATAATGTGTTGATTTCAATACTAGGTCTGCATTATAATGTGTTGATTTCAATACTAGGTCTGTACTATAATGTGTTGATTCTCAATACTAGGTCTGTACTATAATGTGTTGATTTCAATACTAGGTCTGTACTATAATGTGTTGGTTTTCAATACTAGGTCTGTACTATAACATGTTGATTCTCAATACTAGGTCTGTATAAATGTTGATTCTCAATACTAGGTCTGTACTATAATGTGTTGATTCTCAATACTAGGTCTGCATTATAATGTGTTGGTTTTCAATACTAGGTCTGTACTATAACATGTTGATTCTCAATACTAGGTCTGTACTATAACATGTTGATTCTCAATACTAGGTCTGTACTATAATGTGTTGATTTCAATACTAGGTCTGCATTATAATGTGTTGGTTTTCAATACTAGGTCTGTACTATAATGTGTTGATTTCAATACTAGGTCTGTACTATAACATGTTGATTCTCAATACTAGGTCTGTACTATAACATGTTGATTCTCAATACTAGGTCTGTACTATAATGTGTTGATTTCAATACTAGGTCTGTACTATAATGTGTTGATTCTCAATACTAGGTCTGTACTATAATGTGTTGATTTCAATACTAGGTCTGCATTATAATGTGTTGATTTCAATACTAGGTCTGTACTATAATGTGTTGATTCTCAATACTAGGTCTGTACTATAATGTGTTGATTTCAATACTAGGTCTGTACTATAATGTGTTGATTTCAATACTAGGTCTGTACTATAATGTGTTGATTCTCAATACTAGGTCTGTACTATAATGTGTTGATTTCAATACTAGGTCTGCATTATAATGTGTTGGTTTTCAATACTAGGTCTGTACTATAACATGTTGATTCTCAATACTAGGTCTGTACTATAATGTGTTGATTCTCAATACTAGGTCTGCATTATAATGTGTTGATTCTCAATACTAGGTCTGCATTATAATGTGTTGATTCTCAATACTAGGTCTGTACTATAACATGTTGATTCTCAATACTAGGTCTGTACTATAACATGTTGATTCTCAATACTAGGTCTGTACTATAATGTGTTGATTCTCAATACTAGGTCTGTACTATAACATGTTGATTCTCAATACTAGGTCTGTACTATAACATGTTGATTCTCAATACTAGGTCTGCATTATAATGTGTTGATTTCAATACTAGGTCTGCATTATAATGTGTTGATTTCAATACTAGGTCTGTACTATAATGTGTTGATTCTCAATACTAGGTCTGTACTATAATGTGTTGATTCTCAATACTAGGTCTGTACTATAATGTGTTGATTTCAATACTAGGTCTGTACTATAATGTGTTGGTTTTCAATACTAGGTCTGTACTATAACATGTTGATTCTCAATACTAGGTCTGTACTATAACATGTTGATTCTCAATACTAGGTCTGTACTATAATGTGTTGATTTCAATACTAGGTCTGCATTATATGTGTTGTTTTCAATACTAGGTCTGTACTAACATGTTGATTCTCAATACTAGGTCTGTACTATAATGTGTTGATTTCAATACTAGGTCTGCATTATAATGTTGGTTTTCAATACTAGGTCTGTACTATAATGTGTTGATTCTCAATACTAGGTCTGTACTATAAATGTTGATTCTCAATACTAGGTCTGTACTATAACATGTTGATTCTCAATACTAGGTCTGTACTATAATGTGTGTTTTTCAATACTAGGTCTGTACTATAATGTGTTGATTCTCAATACTAGGTCTGTACTATAAGGTGTTGATTCAATACTAGGTCTGTACTATAACATGTTGATTCTCAATACTAGGTCTGTACTATAACATGTTGATTCTCAATACTAGGTCTGCATTATAATGTGTTGATTTCAATACTAGGTCTGTACTATAATGTGTTGATATCAATACTAGGTCTGCATTATAATGTGTTGATTTCAATACTAGGTCTGTACTATAATGTGTTGATTCTCAATACTAGGTCTGTACTATAATGTGTTGATTTCAATACTAGGTCTGTACTATAATGTGTTGGTTTTCAATACTAGGTCTGTACTATAACATGTTGATTCTCAATACTAGGTCTGTACTATAATGTGTTGATTCTCAATACTAGGTCTGTACTATAAGGTGTTGATTTCAATACTAGGTCTGCATTATAATGTGTTGGTTTTCAATACTAGGTCTGTACTATAACATGTTGATTCTCATTACTAGGTCTGTACTATAACATGTTGATTCTCAATACTAGGTCTGTACATTAATGTGTTGATTTCAATACTAGGTCTGCATTATAATGTGTTGGTTTTCAATACTAGGTCTGTACTATAATGTGTTGATTCTCAATACTAGGTCTGTACTATACATGTTGATTCTCAATACTAGGTCTGTACTATAACATGTTGATTCTCAATACTAGGTCTGTACTAATGTGTTGATTTCAATACTAGGTCTGTACTATAATGTGTTGATTCTCAATACTAGGTCTGTACTCTAATGTGTTGATTTCAATACTAGGTCTGCATTATAATGTGTTGATTTCAATACTAGGTCTGTACTATAATGTGTTGATTCTCAATACTAGGTCTGTACTATAATGTGTTGATTTCAATACTAGGTCTGTACTATAATGTGTTGATTCTCAATACTAGGTCTGTACTATAATGTGTTGATTTCAATACTAGGTCTGTACTATAATGTGTTGATTCTCAATACTAGGTCTGTACTATAATGTGTTGATTTCAATACTAGGTCTCCATTATAATGTGTTGGTTTTCAATACTAGGTCTGTACTATAACATGTTGATTCTCAATACTAGGTCTGTACTATAATGTGTTGATTCTCAATACTAGGTCTGCATTATAATGTGTTGGTTTTCAATACTAGGTCTGTACTATAACATGTTGATTCTCAATACTAGGTCTGTACTATAATGTGTTGATTCTCAATACTAGGTCTGTACTATAATGTGTTGATTTCAATACTAGGTCTGTACTATAATGTGTTGATTCTCAATACTAGGTCTGTACTATAATGTGTTGATTTCAATACTAGGTCTGCATTATAATGTGTGATTTCAATACTAGGTCTGTACTATAACATGTTGATTCTCAATACTAGGTCTGTACTATAATGTGTTGATTCTCAATACTAGGTCTGCATTATAATGTGTTGGTTTTCAATACTAGGTCTGTACTATAACATGTTGATTCTCAATACTAGGTCTGTACTATAACATGTTGATTCTCAATACTAGGTCTGTACTATAACATGTTGATTCTCAATACTAGGTCTGTACTATAATGTGTTGATTCTCAATACTAGGTCTGTACTATAATGTGTTGATTCTCAATACTAGGTCTGCATTATAATGTGTTGGTTTTCAATACTAGGTCTGTACTATAACATGTTGATTCTCAATACTAGGTCTGTACTATAATGTGTTGATTTCAATACTAGGTCTGTACTATAATGTGTTGATTTCAATACTAGGTCTATATTATAATGTGTTGGTTTTCAATACTAGGTCTGTACTATAACATGTTGATTCTCAATACTAGGTGTGTACTATAACATGTTGATTCTCAATACTAGGTCTGTACTATAATGTGTTGATTCTCAATACTAGGTCTGCATTATAATGTGTTGATTTCAATACTAGGTCTCTACTATAATGTGTTGATTCTCAATACTAGGTCTGTACTATAATGTGTTGATTCTCAATACTAGGTCTGTACTATAATGTGTTGGTTTTCAATACTAGGTCTGTACTATAACATGTTGATTCTCAATACTAGGTCTGTACTATAACATGTTGATTCTCAATACTAGGTCTGTACTATAATGTGTTGGTTTTCAATACTAGGTCTGTACTATAACATGTTGATTCTCAATACTAGGTCTGCATTATAATGTGTTGATTTCAATACTAGGTCTGTACTATAATGTGTTGATTCTCAATACTAGGTCTGTACTATAATGTGTTGATTCTCAATACTAGGTCTGTACTATAATGTGTTGGTTTTCAATACTAGGTCTGTACTATAACATGTTGATTCTCAATACTAGGTCTGTACTATAACATGTTGATTCTCAATACTAGGTCTGTACTATAATGTGTTGGTTTTCAATACTAGGTCTGTACTATAACATGTTGATTCTCAATACTAGGTCTGTACTATAACATGTTGATTCTCAATACTAGGTCTGTACTATAATGTGTTGATTTCAATACTAGGTCTGCATTATAATGTGTTGGTTTTCAATACTAGGTCTGTACTATAATGTGTTGATTCTCAATACTAGGTCTGTACTATAACATGTTGATTCTCAATACTAGGTCTGTACTATAATGTGTTGATTCTCAATACTAGGTCTGTACTATAATGTGTTGATTTCAATACTAGGTCTGTACTATAATGTGTTGATTCTCAATACTAGGTCTGTACTATAATGTGTTGATTTCAATACTAGGTCTGCATTATAATGTGTTGGTTTTCAATACTAGGTCTGTACTATAACATGTTGATTCTCAATACTAGGTCTGTACTATAACATGTTGATTCTCAATACTAGGTCTGTACTATAATGTGTTGATTTCAATACTAGGACTGTACTATAATGTGTTGATTCTCAATACTAGGTCTGTACTATAATGTGTTGATTTCAATACTAGGTCTGCATTATAATGTGTTGATTTCAATACTAGGTCTGTACTATAATGTGTTGATTCTCAATACTAGGTCTGTACTATAATGTGTTGATTTCAATACTAGGTCTGTACTATAATGTGTTGATTCTCAATACTAGGTCTGTACTATAATGTGTTGATTTCAATACTAGGTCTGCATTATAATGTGTTGATTTCAATACTAGGTCTGTACTATAATGTGTTGATTCTCAATACTAGGTCTGTACTATAATGTGTTGATTTCAATACTTGGTCTGTACTATAATGTGTTGGTTTTCAATACTAGGTCTGTACTATAACATGTTGATTCTCAATACTAGGTCTGTACTATAACATGTTGATTCTCAATACTTGGTCTGTACTATAATGTGTTGATTCTCAATACTAGGTCTGTACTATAATGTGTTGATTTCAATACTAGGTCTGCATTATAATGTGTTGGTTTTCAATACTAGGTCTGTACTATAAAAATGTTGATTCTCAATACTAGGTCTGTACTATAATGTGTTGATTTCAATACTAGGTCTGCATTATAATGTGTTGGTTTTCAATACTAGGTCTGTACTATAACATGTTGATTCTCAATACTAGGTCTGTACTATAACATGTTGATTCTCAATACTAGGTCTGTACTATAACATGTTGATTCTCAATACTAGGTCTGTACTATAATGTGTTGATTTCAATACTAGATATGTACTATAATGTGTTGATTTCAATGTTAGGTCTGTACTATAATGTGTTGTTTCCAATACTAGGTCTGTACTATAATGTGTTGTTTCCAATACTAGGTCTGTACTGTAATGTGTTTGTTTCCAATACTAGGTCTGTACTATAATGTGTTGATTTCAATACTAGGTCTGCATTATAATGTGTTGGTTTTCAATACTAGGTCTGTACTATAACATGTTGATTCTCAATACTAGGTCTGTACTATAACATGTTGATTCTCAATACTAGGTCTGTACTATAATGTGTTGATTTCAATACTAGATATGTACTATAATGTGTTGATTTCAATGTTAGGTCTGTACTATAATGTGTTGTTTCCAATACTAGGTCTGTACTATAATGTGTTGTTTGCAATACTAGGTCTGTACTGTAATGTGTTTGTTTCCAATACTAGGTCTGTACTGTAATGTGTTTGTTTCCAATACTAGGTCTGTACTGTAATGTGTTTGTTTCCAATACTGGGTCTGTACTATAATATGTTGTTTCCAATACTAGGTCTGTACTGTAATGTGTTTGTTTCCCATACTAGGTCTGTACTGTGATGTGTTGGTACCAATACTATGTCTGTACTATAATGTGTTGGTTTCCAATACTGGGTCTGTACTGTGATGTGTTGGTACCAATACTATGTCTGTACTATAATGTATTGGTTTCCAATACTGGGTCTGTACTATAATGTGTTGTTTCCAATACTAGGTCTGTACTGTAATGTGTTTGTTTCCAATACTAGGTCTGTACTGTGATGTGTTGGTACCAATACTATGTCTGTACTATAATGTGTTGGTTTCCAATACTGGGTCTGTACTGTGATGTGTTGGTACCAATACTATGTCTGTACTATAATGTGTTGGTTTCCAATACTGGGTCTGTACTATAATGTGTTGGTACCAATACTATGTCTGTACTATAATGTGTTGGTTTCCAATACTAGGTCTGTACTATAATGTGTTGTTTCCAATACTAGGTCTGTACTATAATGTGTTGTTTCCAATACTAGGTCTGTGCTGTAATGTGTTTTTTTCCAATACTAGGTCTGTACTGTGATGTGTTGGTACCAATACTATGTCTGTACTATAATGTGTTGTTTCCAATACTAGGTCTGTACTATAATGTGTTGTTTCCAATACTAGGTCTGTACTATAATGTGTTGTTTCCAATACTGGGTCTGTACTATAATGTGTTGTTTCCAATACTAGGTCTGTACTGTAATGTGTTTGTTTCCAATACTAGGTCTGTACTGTGATATGTTGGTACCAAAACTATGTCTGTACTATAATGTGTTGGTTTCCAATACTGGGTCTGTACTGTGATGTGTTGGTACCAATACTAGGTCTGTACTATAATGTGTTGGTTTCCAATACTGGGTCTGTACTATAATGTGTTGGTACCAATACTATGTCTGTACTATAATGTGTTGGTTTCCAATACTGGGTCTGTACTGTGATGTGTTGGTACCAATACTATGTCTGTACTATAATGTGTTGGTACCAATACTATGTCTGTACTATAATGTGTTGGTTTCAATGTTAGGTCTGTACTATAATGTGTTGTTTCCAATACTGGGTCTGTACTATAATGTGTTGGTACCAATACTAGGTCTGTACTATAATGTGTTGTTTCCAATACTAGGTCTGTACTGTAATGTGTTTGTTTCCAATACTAGGTCTGTACTGTGATGTGTTGGTACCAATACTATGTCTGTACTATAATGTGTTGTTTCCAATACTAGGTCTGTACTATAATGTGTTGTTTCCAATACTAGGTCTGTACTATAATGTGTTGTTTCCAATACTGGGTCTGTACTATAATGTGTTGTTTCCAATACTAGGTCTGTACTGTAATGTGTTTGTTTCCAATACTAGGTCTGTACTGTGATGTGTTGGTACCAATACTATGTCTGTACTATAATGTGTTGGTTTCCAATACTGGGTCTGTACTGTGATGTGTTGGTACCAATACTATGTCTGTACTATAATGTGTTGGTACCAATACTAGGTCTGTACTATAATGTGTTGGTTTCCAATACTGGGTCTGTACTATAATGTGTTGGTACCAATACTATGTCTGTACTATAATGTGTTGGTTTCCAATACTGGGTCTGTACTGTGATGTGTTGGTACCAATACTATGTCTGTACTATAATGTGTTGGTTTCCAATACTGGGTCTGTACTGTGATGTGTTGGTACCAATACTATGTCTGTACTATAATGTGTTGGTACCAATACTATGTCTGTACTATAATGTGTTGGTTTCAATGTTAGGTCTGTACTATAATGTGTTGTTTCCAATACTAGGTCTGTACTATAATGTGTTGTTTCCAATACTAGGTCTGTACTGTAATGTGTTTGTTTCCAATACTAGGTCTGTACTGTGATGTGTTGGTACCAATACTATGTCTGTACTATAATGTGTTGTTTCCAATACTAGGTCTGTACTATAATGTGTTGTTTCCAATACTAGGTCTGTACTATAATGTGTTGTTTCCAATACTAGGTCTGTACTATAATGTGTTGTTTCCAATACTAGGTCTGTACTATAATGTGTTGTTTCCAATACTAGGTCTGTACTGTAATGTGTTTGTTTCCAATACTGGGTCTGTACTATAATGTGTTGGTACCAATACTAGGTTTGTACTATAATGTGTTGGTACCAATACTAGGTCTGTACTGTGATGTGTTGGTAGCAATACTAGGTCTGTACTATAATGTGTTGGTACCAATACTAGGTCTGTACTATAATGTGTTGGTACCAATACTAGGTCTGTACTATAATGTGTTGGTACCAATACTAGGTCTGTACTATAATGTGTTGATACCAATACTTGGTCTGTAATATGATGTGTTGGTACCAATACTAGGTCTGTATTGTGATGTGTTGGTAGCAATACAAAGTCTGTAATATGATGTGTTGGTTTCCAATACTTGGTCTGTACTATAATGTGTTGGTACCAATACTTGGTCTGTACTATAATGTGTTGGTACCAATACTTGGTCTGTACTATAATGTGTTTGAATAGTTTGTTATTTTTCTCCTCTCCCATAATTGATTTAATTTTTTTCATTTTGGTTGGTGTTAGTACTGTCTAATGTGTTGCAGTTGTTAGTACTGTCTAATGTGTTGCAGTTGTTAGTACTGTGTAATGTGTTGCAGTATTTCAGTCAGTTTTTTTTGTTGATGGTGCGTTTGATTAGCGAGTGTGATTTATTTATTTTTAGTTTTAGTGCCCGGTCTCTGTTTCTCATGTGTAAGTGTCTTAGTTTTATGCGTTCTTTAATGAGGTCATGTGTTTGTGGCATTAATGTCCAGTACTTTAGGTAAGTGTTTTTGTGTGATGAAGGTTTTGCTATTGCTGTGGCTTTAGAAGCACGAGACTAGAACGGGTACAGATCGTTTTATTCATGATAAGAAGTGTATGTACTCGCTTCCTTTCAGGACCGCGTTAGGAATTCTGTGTTTATTATGGTATTCAAACTACTAGTTATCCGTTATTACATTTTCATGAGTCATATTAAGTATGAGTTTGTAATTAAGACCCTTGAAAACTTTAAGAAATCTTAACAAGAACGCAATGAAATTTGCAGAAAGCCCCTTATAAAAGTAACATTCTAATATAATGAAACAGTAAAGAGTGAGAAAAAAACCGCTTTTCTACATTCAGTAGCGTAACGCTAGTAAACATAGGGTTATTCTGTACAGTGTTTTTATGTGATAATTTTCCTTAAAATATTTTATTTCTGAATATAAATAAAGTTAAATATCACCGACAACACCAAAGGAGTGCGGTAAATCAAAAAAAACTGTCAGTTTGTGCTCTCATCTGGAATTACTTCGAACACTTTTCCAGCTAATAAATATCACCTGTTAATTATCACTTAAATATAAACCAGACCGGGTTGAGGAAGTGGAAAACTAAACCTTGAGATTCCATCATAATTTCGATAGCTGCTTCTTAAACATAGGGTAGGTAGTGTCGTGTAGTATGATTAAACTACCAATCAAAAGTCAGTATTATCTTTGTTCAAAATCTGTAATTAAATTGAGTTAGGAGAAGCGACAGCTGGTGTATATATATAAAAAAAAAGATTCTCGTCCTTAACTAAATTCACCACCAGGTTTTCCATAAACTATGAAAATAAAATATTTAAGCTACTGAGACATTTATTTATTGCTGACGACGTACTAGAAAGCAAATTAATTTGTATTTGTGTTCGAAACTAACTGAAACAGTGTCGGTTTCTCTATCAAAACACGATAAGTAATTAGCTTATTCATTTCCAACTACCGAGAACAGTTGTGTTGATCCAATAACAAAAAATAACTGTAAATCGTAGTTAATCAACCGTTCTAAAATGTTATTATTTTATACAACCCTCGTGAGTTAATCAAATAATCAAGGAAACTGGTGTTACTGGGAAACATGATTTTAAAAACAAAATCAAAATTTATGTTTTCATGAATAAACAAATAATGTACCTGAACAGCGTCCCTGGTGTCATTATCTCTAACTATCAGTGTATGACTAACGACCAGCTGCAATTCTTAACACTTTTTAAATAGACAACAACTTCAGTTTGAGTAATTTTAAACTTAAGGATGTGATGAGCGATCGATGCAGCTGAGTCAGGTTATACCACTGCCAGAAGAAAGCGAACTTGTACAGTTCACTCAATTACTTCTAGAAAGGAAATCTGACTTTCGTTTCACAGAAAAGTTCTTAAATATTTCAAAAGAGAAACAAATCATACAAATAACAATATCAGAACATCAATAGAGTAGTTAGCATGAGCGACTTGGTTTGTTCTTTTTCTTTCGCGGAAAGCCACGAGAGGGTTATCTGATCCAGCCGTCCATAATTTAGCAGTGCAAGACTAGACGTAAGGTCATCAACACCCACCGCCAACTCTTGGGCTACTTCGTGACCAACGAATAGTGAAACTGACTGTAACATTATAACGCTCCCACAGCTAAAAGAATGAACATGTTTAGTACTAAGGGGATTTGAGCCCGTGACCCTCATATTAAGAATTGAGTGCCCCAAGCTCTTGGCCATGCAGGGCAAGTTTACCTGAAAAAGTTATGTTGATGATTATTTATAGAGAACAGGTGAGAGATAAGTTCGTGGACTTATGATACGGTTCGAATCACCGTGGTAGATAATTCAAACAAACCAAAGAAAATCTAACATATTTACGGATGTGTGATACAGGTTCTGAACCCTAATGAAGCAAAACAAAATATATTTTAGAAAATTTCTCGATTTCACTTTTCTTTTTAAAGTTTAATATTGAGAAGCAATGACAACAGTTTTTTAACTCCATCAAAAATAGTAATTCTTGCTAAGCCTAAAGTAAACAATATTTTTCAGTCACGTTAACTTCAAACAGTAATGTGTTTTTGATTAAATACGTTAACTTCATTGCTGTGAATCCAGCATCTACGTTATATCAGTAGGCGGTTCAAATTCTTATCACGAAAGTTCATAGATTTGATAACATTTAATGAAAAAAAATATGTTATTTTGCTTACTAAAGCGTGAATTCATACACAGTTCTTATAAACCACAATTTAACTATTACACGTTTTGTTGTTAACAACTTATCTTGCCAGTACTAAATTATTTAAGAGTTCATATATCCTGTTTAAGTTGTGTGGTTTCCTCCCATAGATATATTTATATTTATTTCTTATAATTATCTCACGAGAAATTCTTAATTGTAACTACGGTCATTAAAATATTTTACAAATAAACAGCTGTTCAACAAATTATTGTAAAAATAAACAAGTGGTTTAGATAGTCTAATCGTGTTTCGATATTGGTTATCTTTGATTGGATATCGGATAATCTACATTTCTTCACCTGTTGGATAATTGGTTTTTGTTCAGACGTTGTATAGATTATCTTTTTTGGTGTATCACAATTTATACTCCGTAAATATTGAATAGTCAATGTTTGTTTGGATGCTGAAAACGTAATACTTTTAAATCTATGATTGTTGAGGTATTAGATATTTTTCGTTAAACATTTTGGATGTTAGCTAAACTACAATTCTTTAAAAATTAGGTAATGTATGATTGTTTGGAGATTATATCACGTTTTTAATTGTTGTTTTTGATACGAGATAAGTTATTTTTGTTTAGCCATTAAATTTCAGTTGTCATTACGTAATAACATACAGTAGGTTTTTAAGGTACTTACGTCAGAGGTTCACCTTCATCCAGTTTAATCTCGCATTCGCTGATCTTGTAGACGAAGATGGCAAAATGATCCAATAACAAAGTTACCTAAACTCCACCAATTAAACAATATCGTGAAAAGCTTACAACATAACAAGTTTTGTACATAAATTTAACATACAGGAATCTTCTTACAAACATACGTACATATCTGTGTGATGAATTAAAGTTGTGGCAAAACAGTAAATTTAAATGAGTATAAGACAAAGTTTGGTAATTATATGAGCTTTGATTTTTATTGGTTTAAATAGTTTAATATGGAGACTGACTAATAGTTCCTTTGCTGTCCCTCAACGTTATGTCATGTTATAAATTTGTGTTTGTAGACTAATATATACATATATATGAGAAACCAAATAATTTGTTTCAAATGAAGCTAAATGAATAAACAAAATTAGGAGAAAGGACTACGTTAAAAGCAGCAAACCCCAATATCTCATTAATTATATTATAACTTATTTGTTTGTTTTGGAATTTCGCACACAGCTAACTCGAGGGCTATCTGTGCTAGCCGTCCCTAATTTAGTAGTATAAGACTAAAGGGAAGGCAGCTAGTCATCACCACCCACCGCCAACTCTTGGGCAAATCTTTTACCAACGAAAAGTGGGATTGACCGTCACGTTATACACCCCCACGGCTGGGAGGGCGAGCATGTTTAGCGCGACGCGGGCCCGAACCCGCGACCCTCGGATTACGAGTCGCACGCCTTACGTGCTTGGCCATGCCAGGCCTATATTATAACCATAAAATATTCATGCTATAAAAACAAAAACACATTAACTTGAGATAGAATACGCGACGTATTTATAAAAAGGATTCTATGGTATAGGCTACAACGTGTTATTACAAGATGTATCCTCGGTTTTGGAGATAACTGCGGAAGTAGAATCCACATTGCAGTGGGGATACACTGTCTATCAGTCTTAACCACCAATTCGCTACTCTCATATAAGAAAATTAGAAATTAGGAGGGTGAGACGTAGGTGCTCAATCCCACAACGTCCCACATCTTCATCACCCTCCACCACCTGGAGACAGTTGTGGGAAAGTGACTGTTGTTTCAAGTTAAAATAAAAACAAGATAAATAAATAAATAATGAGGATATGTCAGATAAAAGTTACCTCTTGAAGTTAGCATTGCTGTCACCAGTATTGTAGAGACACTAATTAACACGACAAAGTCAAACGACCCCACAGGCGCATGCCAACGGACTGACAACACTAGAAACTACGTTTCGAAACATGTGGTGGGCAGAGGTGGGTGTACCTTTACGCTTAACCAAAAACAGAAACAAATAAAAGCAGCAAAATGATAATTTCTTGTGACTGTCATACTTTTATAGGCAGCTTAAAGTGTCCATCCGCATAAAGTAGTGCAAAGATCTAATATAACCTTATTTTTAACTAAAAGTAATTTTAATAGAATTTCTCTAATACATCTTTTGTATTTATTCCAGAATTATTTATAATTTTATCTGACATTTCTTTATGAGATCCATTAAAAATTAATTTTCGTTATAATGTTTATAACAGATGGATAGGGTACATTACTATTGAAGGATGTTAAAAATATCTGAATAGCTGTAAAGTTATTTGTTATTTGTTATTTTGAATTAAGCACAAAGCTACACAATGGGCTATCTGTGCTCTGCCCACCACGGGTATCGAAACCCGGAGTTTAGCGGATTTAAATAGGTTGGAATATTACTGTGTAAGGAGGGTAAACAATATCTGAATAACTGAGAAGTAAAATGTTTATGATAGAGAAATATTGCATATTGCTATTTAAGGAGGTTAAACAAAACCTTAATAACTGTGAAGTTATAATGTTTATAATAGATGGATATATACCATTAGTATGTAAGGAGAGTAAACAATATCTGAATATAATGGTGTCAATAATATTATATGTTTCAGAATTATTTATTCTAATTAAATCGTCAATATTCATGTAAAAACGGCTCGTTAGGGTTGAGAAAATTTTATGTAGAAGAGCGAACAACGTTTCGACCATCTTCGGGCATTGTTAGATTCACAAAGAAAGAAAGTGTTAACTGACCTATAGCTGACCATATGTTTGAAGGGGGCTGGGTAATTGAGTGTAGAAATGTAGAGGGCGTGCTTAGATGTATGATTACATATTAATATAGGTATAAAGGCGTCCCTTTATATTGGTTTATTTTGGGTCCAGGTTGTTCTATAAGTAAGGCTTCTTTAATTTTGTGTTTTTTATGTTTGTTTCTTTATTTAGTATTTAAGTGTTTTCTCTGGTTATGTTGTGTTTATTTGATTTGCAGTGTTCGAAAACGAGTGCAGATGACTTTTTGTGTTCTTTTAATCTGGTTTCCATTTTTCTACTTGTTTCTCGCCCCCCAGTGGCTCAGCGGTATGTCTGAGGACTTACACGCTAAAATCCGGGTTTCGATACCCGTGGTGGGCAGAGAACAGATAGCCCATTGTGTAGCTTTGTGCTTAATTCAAAACAGCAACTACTTGTTTCTCCAATATAGAAGTCGTGGCAGTTATCACATTGCATTTTATAAATAATGTTGGTGTGGTGTT